>JACJUM010002929.1:15673826-15856865 GCA_020976665.1 Heortia vitessoides
GTAAAAGAGTATCAAACATACATACATACAGGTCAGCTAGTATTTAATAAAATACGCATATCTGAAATTGAAACGCAGAAACTTCACTTTCTTTTCATAATATTTAGACGCATGTAACAATGCATCGAACAAAGGATAAACTGGCGAGGTCACGTCAAAGGTGAAGAAAAGAACAAACAATGCCCTCAAAATAATATACAGTAAAAATTCTTTACATTTTGCTAAAAGTTTATAGGTACGTAATTTACTAAAAATAACGCTAAATTAGCATTATAGATAACAAAGTAGCAATGCAGCTGTCTAGCCTTGCTCTTCGCATTCAGTTGCGATCGTCTCATTACGTCAACATATAAGTTTTATTGGACCTATTTGCTCGACAATAAAATAAATAGCTTGATTATAAAAAAAGCATTCGTAGAAAATATATAACGTAGACAACTCAAACAAATGTTTACTTTAAACTAGTGTAATAAAGAAGAAGAAAGTGCAATAAAGAAAAATGTACAAATACTTTAAACTATTAAGCTAAAAATGTTTACGAGAATTTGTCTTTTCTTATTCTTTCATTTTGGAAGCAAAAATCAAAACCTAAATATGATTAAGGGTAACAAAATTTGGTATTATAACTTTTAAGTATAGTCGTGTCTACATCAACAAATATATATATATTTACAGGATTCGTTTGTAGTTTTGAATGACGTTTCAAAATGGATCAATACATGAGAGTATTATAAGTTGTTTTATGTTTGATTTTATTGCTTCTGCTTGAGTGTGATTATTGTATCAAATTCAACTAGTAAAACTTGCAGATATTATAAATGATAAATATATATTTATTGAATCTTGCTTTACAATACTTGACTCTCGAATCATGAGGAGATCGTAACTAACTAAAGTTAATGACATCGTCTAGCAGCGGGGCTGGATAAAGTGGCAATGTGCAGGGTAAATACCACTTAGAAATGATAGACAATTGGATCGCAAGGTTCTACAATGGAGAACGCATTGAAAGGTTTAGTTTAAGACATCCATTCACAAGGAAGACGAACAATATCATTACAGGTTTGCGCTAGATGCTTTTCTTGGAATTTATTAGGTGAGGCAAGAAGGCGATCTGTGTTCAGCAGTGGACGTCTTTCGATTATGATGATGAAGCCTTCTTCGAAATCTTTTACATACATTGCTTTTGCAGTAAGTGTCTGTTTGGACAAATTTAGTGCTATTTTTATCCCGGTAAAATGCGTTGTTCACATTAGATAGACTTGATCGTAATTAAAATTAATCAATCAAAGCATTGGCGAGTGGTACCGCCAGAGTGTAAGTGTACATAGCCATGTTCCAGGTATCGTAAAAGGCAATGAAAGGTACCTGAATAAAACGAGTAAACGCATTTGTTGATTTTTGGTTTACTTCAAATATAGTACAATCACTCATCAATACAAATTAGTCACTAACATCAACATAAAGGAATAAAAGAGTTCTCTTTGCCGGAAGTCTCGAGTAATTATGCAAGAATGCTTGTTACACGCGATTTAACTACGGAAATAAAACCAGCGTAACCTGATCCCTGTTAAAAACTAACATCTATACAATACACAGACTATCAAAAAGCTGTTCATATATATAGAGCCATTATCATACCAGTATGCGCCTGCGCATTTGGTTTCACCACAAATAAATACATAAAATATACAACTAATTAGGCAAGATCACGTTATATCTACAAAAATCACCGTTAATTTTACTGATATACTGTCATTTATTATAAGTCACTTCGTTCACATTACTAACGCATTGTCGATCATGTGTCTTGAAGATATTATCAAATCAAAAGTATTCAAGTAGGCCTATTTTTTAAAAGCACTTTCAAATCGTCAAAAATAATCATCATCATCTTACAAGCCATTGAAAGTCCACTGCTGGACATAGGCCTCCCCAAGAAAGGGGAAAGTTACCCATATTTGCCGCGCTGGGCAAGCATGTTAGCCGTGAGGTATCGGCAGAGTAGAATAGTGCCTTTCCCTGTACCAGATGTCGTCAGAGGCGACTAAGGTACTAGAACCGACAGATGGCGGTATATCCGTACAACAGCTCAAATACATACGGTGGGGATGGCCAGTAGCATCCCCGCCGTGAAAGCTGCGCTCTGCGATTCCAAAAATAATAAATAGAAAAATTTAAATTTCAAAAAATCACAATTCTTTATGTCAAATTACTCAGTGATTCTACTGACCCTTCGAACTGAACACAGCATTGCGAACTACTATTAAGTTGTAGAAATAGGTGAGAGTGAGGTACCAAACCAACCTACCTACATGGTACCTTTGTATCAGGTTTACCTCATATAATATTACATCTTGTCTGAAGACTATCTAGTCAGAAGTAAGCCAAAGTAAAATTTACTGTACATTCTATCGATCTTAAGGACCATAACGTATAATTATTACCAATAGAAGCTGTCAGTGACGACGGTTAAATTCAAACGAATGAACCAACGGATGTTTCCAATTTACTTACTAACACCAATGACACTGAGACGCACGCTGCAATAACGATACAGAATAGAGTAAGAATTGTATACAACACAGAAAGGGACATGTGAAGATCGCCCACTTTATTTATCGTAAAATTTTGCACGACAGCCCGTATTTTTCTCTAATTATAATTAAGTTTCTAACTTTTGTTGCGAGTTAAGATTCTGACCTTGAGAACGGTTTAAGTTAACAAAAAAACATATTAAAACGCATTTTAAAACAAATTGTATCATTAAAACATACAGTAACATTTCAACATACGAATTAGTTGCCCCAATTATATACACATAAATACATAATACAATAAAAATAATTCAAAATAGATTGAAATTGGCAATCATATGTTAAGTTTTGTTTAAAAAATAGTATAGATTGCAATAGTCAATTATATGTTAAATTTTGTTTGTAGTATATGAAATAAATAAAATGCAATCATAATATTCTCCAAAATAATAATTTGTCTCATATGAAACAGGTATAAGATGATGTACTTTAGTAATAAGATAATAGGGTAATATTATGACAGTTTCCTGATCTTAACTAAAGTATTTATTACTTTATCTTATTTATTTGCTGTAAGCGACTTATCACGGAATCAGTTCATGTATGAGATGTTGTGGGTATTCATTATTATTATTAAATAATAAAAGAGCCTTACAGGACGACTGACTATACGCTGATAACGGTGAAGATTTTGAAAATATATTACTAATGTTCTTATTGAATAGGATAGTTTGTCAGTCTCATTTACAGAGGACAGATAACCTCTTTTTAACATGTGATTTGATATTGTGGCTTGTATGAACTAAACGAGTATAACAGTACAGTATTGTTTGTTTCGTTACGCTAAGTCGAGCAAGACGACTATATAACATCTGCATTTATTTTTCGGTTGTCATGACATTGACATTAAGCTTATACGTAATTACATTTTAATAACACAGTGCGCTTTCATTGCAAACGCTGACTGAACCCGACGAGATAGATCAAAATAATTGCACTCCTTGGCCGTGAGGTACCCGCAGCATAAAATAGTACCTTTCCCTGCACCAGGTGACGTAACAGATCCAAAGCTGCCGGAACCGGTAGATATCGGTATATCCACCCAAAAACAGTGCAGTTGAAATGCAACAGGGCGGGGATGGGCAGCAGCATTCCCGTCACCAAGCTACTTGAGGATGTACTGTCGAGTGCATTGATTGTACTGTATTCAGTACTTCAGTCGCCTCTTACGACAAACGTATTATACTTTTTGTACTAAATCGACACTTTACACTACACATATTTACGAATATTAAGTTGATCAACAGTTTATTCATATTTTGTTTTTAATATGAATAACTTAGAAAGTTTTATTATAGATTATTATTAAGAGAATTATATACATATTTATGTAATTGGAGGAAAGGAGAACCTTACCGAGTAACATACCTACGCAGAGCCTAGACTATAAGGGGAGCATAAAGATTTTTGAAAGTTCTTCCCTTAAGAAGGTGAAATAGGGGGGCAAAAGTATGATCCTAGTGTGAATTTTTACCAAGCGTCTCAAGTTGGTACCGTATCGATAACTCCAATCAACACTAAGATAAAAATTGGTATATTACTTTTTTATCGATTAATGTATGTTAGCCTAGTTAGTCCTATTCTCGTTTACCTGAGGCGACTGGTGGCAGACTTTGGTGGCAGGTGAGACGTGTCCCGTATGACGGACATGTGCTGCAATGAGCCATGTCACGTGGTGGGTCCTCGGACTACTCCTGTAGAACATCGGCTACGATTGGGTGTATAGTGGATATTTTTGTGCAATTATTATATTTACATCTTTTTAATCTATCTTAACATTCCGTTCTCTATTAGTGTCATTACATCTTTTACACCACATTTATCTATTAAATTTTGATCAACACGTTATAATACCTACGTTTGTTTATGGCAAAATGACATTAATATTCTCCACTCATCTAAAACATACATCTATGTTATCTACCACGGACAGTTCGCAGAGGCTCTAATAAAAATGCTATTCCCGTAATGCGCCGAGTCTATTTACTGGTTCTAATGCAGATGCGTCCGCTTTGAATGCATAATGCCCTTTGCCAGTGATCGTTTAATATTTAAATCTATCACAGCTCTGTCTGTTAATTAAATCTGAAGAGTTTTTTGGTGGTACAAAAAGAACATTATCTTATATCTACTAATTAAGCTCGGTAAAGTGATCGCTTAACAACGAATGAGATAGTAGAGTTGTAGTTAGTTTTTGTTCCCTTAAGTATATGTAAATTTTATATAGTTTATATTATTTATTGATAATATACCTTTCTATTTGTAATAAAATTAATGAAATTAGTAGAGTAGTTTTTGATTTTAGTTGTTGCAAATGTACAAAATAACAAATCTTACGTTGTTCCATTTTAGGTAGTTATCTCTATTTGTTTACAAAATGTAATATAGCCCATATGTACATTTAAAAAAATAAAAAATAAAATGAATTAAGTAGTTTTTGAGTGAAATCGTTATAAACAACAAATTAAAATCTTGTTACTTTATAATATTCGTATGACATGTTAATTTTCGGCTGTGTTAATTAACTATAGGAATAAAACTACATTGTACTGAGTGGTTCTACGCTGGATTAAACGTGTGTATCCCATCTGATTTTCTTTTTTTTCAAAAGACATTAACGTTTGTTACTTTTTTATTCTCATTGCCTTTGCCAGTATTCTTAAATACTTCTATAATAGCAAAACGGTTAGGCCTTTGATCTTGACCTTTGCACTATTCTAAGCATCTTAGATGTAAATTTTCGTGAAATTAATGAAATATTTACTTTGATAACGTTTAATTAGTAACTTTTCAAATGAATTCACAATACCTAAGTATTTTTATTATTCCGTATTCCTTGTCCTAATTATAATACGAACTCTTTAATTAGTACAGGTAATTTAATTTGTACTACAGTATCGCGCTGGATGTAAGCCTTTTTTTCGGATGGTCGACTATCCAGACCATTATTCCAGCTCGGGTCGAAGGATGGGAAATAATGTGATGTGATCTTTTTTAATTTTTATTAGATCAGGTCGAAAAACTAGTATACAGTCCGAGTAGTAAGCGTCACACGCCTATAAAACAAATATATATATTTATATATATATATACTTACTTACTATATATATATATATATATACATTTGGCAAAATACACGAATTCACCGAATCTTTTACATTGTCTGATGTGTAACATATGACGAAGGAATATAAAACCGATTAACTTTTAAACACCACCAATTTAGTCTGTTGTTATGTCGGAACAGTAAAAACGCGGAGAAAACGCCAATATCCTTTTCCGCTTTGGTTTCTAAGCATATTAGTATAATTTAGTTAATTAAGTGGTCATGTTCATAATTGACGGCACGCAATATTAAAACAGGCGCTTGAGTGTATAACTTGACCCATATCAAAATACGTCAAGGTTTCACGTTGCATTACGCTGACATCAAAACTTTATACCACTATACGATAATGAATAGAAGTATACAATTTTGGTATAGTTTTTTATTTATAGAGTTTATATGGTTTATTTATATGATCCAAAATACTTTTTAAATATTTTATGCCTATTTTATGCGCCAGGGGTTGTGGGATCGATCCACACCCAGGACTTCTGGTGCTTCAAAATACGTATTTAAATGTTATATGTGTGTTTTCCCAGTTGTTTAATGTTCGTAATACAAGTGCTCTGAGCAACTTGACGGGCCCGATGGCGCAGATGGTAGTGATCCTGTCTTGTGCACCAGGGGTCGTGGGTTCGATTCCCACCCAGAGCAAATATTTTTATGATGATATTTGTGTTTGCTCTGTGGATGGGTGTAAAATATATGTATTTAAGTAGTATATTTGTGATTCCTCTGTTGTCTGGCGTCCGTAACACAAGTGCTTTAAGCGACTTACCACGGAGTCAGGTCAATGTATGAGATGTTGTGGGAATTTATTATTATTATTATATATATATTACAACTCACCACTGAGTCAGGTCAATGTATGAGACGTTGTGTTACGAAAAGATACGATTTTTTTTAAATGCTATTCTGTTTGTGTGTTTAACACACACCATACCTAAATGCCCTAATGTCAATATACCGTCGTACCGGATGTTAAACATATTATTGTGGTAATGTCTAAGTCTCTTATACAGAAGCCTTAAATAAGTCATTAGTGAAAATAGCTTGCTTAATGATTATAATTAGAAATCGAATAGTAATTTACCATAAAATGTTTAAACTGTTTTGTAGTAAAAACTGAAATGTAGCTATTGTAACTAATAAAAAGTTATGTTGATTCTTGGAGAAAATAGGCGTAACTTTGTAAGTACGTCATTTTGCTTATTTTATACTATAATTAAAAAAAAACACATCTCTTGTATGGATCAATCATTTTCATTCTTACCTGTATTGAAAATGACGTCGCCTCCAATATCTGGAGCCACTAGATGCACTCTCAATTGAAGACGACCAGTTCTCCCTCGGCCTGGACATGGCCGTGTTCCTGGCTTCGGCGTTCCTTGCACTTTCCAGAAGGATAGCTGTATACTTGGTGATCAACATCGTTTATTTCTTCTATTCACTACGTCACTCTCACTATGGATATCACAAACATTATTTCCGAATACTATTATGTTAATGTTTTATTAACTTCGCACTTTCTACACATAAACATAAAACTTTCTGGCTTTCAATCACGATGTTATTTCACAATTTTGCAAGCGTGGTAAGAAATTGCTGAGTTTCACTTGAAGAGTTGAATCGGCAAATTACTGTGGTTTTTCGAGTTAAAAAACGGAGACTGTTGCTATCGGATTGTGCCATAGACACGGTACCACCCACCGTCACGGCCGATAGCCACCAACCGACCACTTATTATTATATCCTGGACATCCTAAACAACGGGAAATTATGAATTATGAGTCACTCCCACACGTCAAGTTGCCCCAAGTGATGTGGAAGCACTGAGTTGGAAACGCTGGATTGTTATGTTTCAAATTTTAATTCATATTTTTTATTGTGGTTTAAGCGTTTGTATGAAAAGAATTGATCTTGTTACCTCTAGTGAAATACAGTTCTGCAAAAAACTAGATAATAAATATACAATGTCACAATATACAAAATGTATAGTTGTGGCTAAGTATCTTTTTCGTTCAATACCCCTTTATCCAGATAGAATTCATTGTAAGAAAAATATGCAATGAGATCACGAACCTTTATCTCCTATGGAGTACACCACATATATGGTTTATGGCGTACACTCATTACCAACCTGAGGGTTATATATGAAGGAGCCGCAGTCCCTAAGGCGAATTGCGCCAAGTCCAGGTGCTACAGGTGTTACCATAAGACCAGGGCACATTCCTATTAAAGGCTAGTACCGCGTAGTTAGAAATCCCGGTCTCCCACTTGTCCTTAGAGATACAGAAGCTATAAAGTCGCTCATGGGATCCGTACGTTTTCCTAACAAAAGGATTTTGTGCTTATTCCGGACAGAATATATCCCTTTGCAAAATTTCAAATTGATTTTTCCCACCAATCTGCAGTTTAAAACACTCCTGAACATACACTTATTATAAGTGCAGAGATCGAGAAGTTAGGTAACCGAACCTCTTGACCTGTAATTATAAGTTGTCCATCCTTATAAATAATATTTATAATCCATAAGGATTTCATCAATTGACGCCATTAGGAAATAACATGCAGTAAAATTTTCAACGGCCGTGACGTAAAAGGTAGTCAAGCATCCATTTTATGGCTTGATAAGTATTCAGCGATCGAGAACACCTCGCCCGGATTTAATTGGTTAAATGAAGAAGCAATTGAACTGTCATCAATATTCATAACTATTGACGGAGCAAATGACGTCAATTTATCTGTGAATGGACATTCTGCTTATATTAACGGTTGGTCTGGACTGGGAAGTGAATTTATATAAAGGGCCCGATGGCGTATTTGGTTGTGTTTCTATTTCGTGCGCCAAGGATTGTTGGTTCGATCCTCACTCAAAAAAAATCCATCCACCTGAATCCACTCAATCATAATAAATACTTGTCTTTGTTTAGTAATTGGATGTTAAATATGTATTTAAGTGTTATATTTGTGAGTCCTCTGTCTGACGTCCGTAAAACAAGTACTTTAAGCGACTTACTATGAAGTCAGGTCAGTGTATGAGGTGTGGGAATTTTTTATATATTAAGATGACATGGATTACTTTTAATCCCGAAGAAAGATGTGTTCTTGAGGGTCGTGACAAAAAATAACCTTCACACGGACATAGTGGTAGATGGAAAACTAGTTCTGCCTATTAATCTAATCGCAAGCCACAAGGATTTTTTTGAAACACGACAATAACAAATGTACTTTCTTCTATTTCTATCTGAACCAAAAATATCGGCTTCGTATTTATCTTTTTTTTGCAGACAATTCAACGCGAATTTGCATGCATACTGCAAACCGATGCAGGGAAAATATTTTAACTTGGCCCCACGGCGAATACCAACGAAGTAAGGAAACGGCTAGTTGCCAAGAATACGCTGTCCTGTTTGATGACACAAAGACAAAACGGTAAGTGGATGTTTTAACTTAAGTAACTCAAGGTAGTATTGACAGTAATCATTCAATATAACGTATGTAACGTCAATAAATAAGTTTTACATTTTAACCCAACACTGACGACATATATCTGAAAAGAGATAAAGTGAAGGAGGCGTTTGGTTCTTTGACCAGTATACTTAAAAGGTACAGATTCTCTCAACTCTAATCTGTATAATCACTTTTAATGTATAATATAATGATTTTTTTTTTTTTACTTTGATTGTAACTTCTTTCGATCTATAAGCAGCATAGCTAATTTTATATATTTTGTGTGTAGTTATAATACACATAACAGTACCCGGGTGTGTGTGTTTAAAGTCTGAATGGTTAATGTAACGATATCAATATAAATATGTTTATAAAATACCAGTTTAGTTGAGGTAAATCTTTAATACTGCAATATTAATTTTTTTTTAACGGTACATTGACCTGACTCCGTGGTAAGTCGCTTAAAGCACTTCCGTTACGGACAAAAAAATGGATTTCAGATATAATATTGAATATTATATATTTTCACACCCAGATACAGAACGCATACAAATGTCAACATATGCATATTTGTCCAGGGTGGGGATTAAACCCACGACCCTTGGCACATTAGATAAGATCACGGGCCCCGTCGTTAGTTTCGCACAGTTCTTGTAATATAAAATAAAATGGGAATTTATGAATACTTTGAATAGGTTTTTCTGTCTTTAAACTAGATTATTTTATTGTAGTTAGTAATTTGATAAAAAAATCTGTCATTTTCGTGACGCTCGCGTCGTCGCTAGAATATCATTAGAGTATTGCCAACCCTGCGACCTGAAGATAATGTCACGTTTCCTAGTCATTTCACTATCTCCATTATACTTCAAACAGGAACACAGCAATAGGCTCAGTGAGAGTGTGGTCCATGTACCTATATGAACTTTGTAAGATGTTTGTGGCAGACATTTTACAAAGGTCAAGAATATCAGTTGCATATAAATGAACACAGATGAATTAAAACGCGATGGGTTCGATGGCGCAGATGGTAGTGATCCTATCTTGTGCGGCATGGGTCGTGGGTTTGATCCCAAAGCACCCAAAGATCAAGGACAAATACTTGTATTTGTTCTGTGGGTAAGTGTTAAATGTGTATTATGTGATTATCCTGCTGTCTGATGTTTGTAACACAAGTGATCTAAGCGACTTATCTCTGTGACAGGTCAAGGTGCGAGATGTGGTGTAAATTATAATAAAAATATAAATGTATTTTATAGTATTCACCAATGGATTTTACGAAAACATTAGTCGCGTTCTCTGTGTCTTCTTTCTTAAGACCATAGTAGAATATCAGTGGTTCTTATATCAGCTCTCTAACCGACACATACACTGAGCCATAGCCTATTTATCTCAATACACGCATGAATAATTTTTAAAGTGAGGTGCTGGCAGAATAGAATTGTACCTTCCCCTATACCAAGTGTCATAAGAAGCGACAAAGGTGCTAGAACGATGGCGGTATATCTATTTAAAACATAGCAGTTGCATAAATGCACTGGGTGGGGATGAGCAGAAGCATTCCGTTGCAAAAACTGCGCTCTGCGATTGCCAACACGCTTACCAGCGCGGCTATTATGGGCAATATTTCCCCTTTCTTGGGCCTCCCCAAGTCCCTTATGTCCAGTAGTGGACTTTCATGTATATCAATGAATTGCTATGGGTTTGTCTTTCTAAAACTCGAGAACGGCTATTCCGATTTAACTAATTTTGATCTTGAAATAATAAAGGAATTTCAAGAAACGTTTAGGCGCTGAGGAACAAAAATAATAAGCAAAGCTAAATACTGAAGACAACAATTTTAATTTCAATATAATATCTTCGGTAGCTGTGAAATATTTTAGATATTTTGTATTTTTAGAGATAACAATGTTTCTTTTTAGGTTATTTAATACTAACAGCGCTCCGCGGTTTGACTGAGGTAATTTCCCTTCTCGTGGCAATATGGGGATACAATTTGTTATTTAAGTTAATTGTTGATAATGCCATTTATTATTCGTTAAAGAAATTTAAATTAGTTCCGTAATTTCTGAGTTTAAATGTTACAATAGTACAAAATACAAAACTTGTTTGGGTACATAGTTCTATTTAAGATTCGAAAAAATCGAAATAGACCGCTCACTTAAATAGAACTTTAAGATAGCGGTCCTTATCGATAATATAAATAATAGAAAATACCTAGCCTATGGTAAAGAAATAGTCACTAATGGTGAAGAATTTTTAAAATCGGAATCAAGACTTTCCTCTTTTTAATATAAGTATAGATTAACAGGTGCGCCTAGAAATTTGTCTATTTCAAAGCTGCAATGTATGTAATACGAAGTCCACCGGGTCATCTATATATCTATCAATTGATTGCAGACACAAAGCAGCAGTGTCATTGACCACTCAGCAATGTTCATAGAAATAAACGGCGCCTACAACACAGCATTCGAGATAGGAAAGCGTTTTTAGCTCAAGGGTACAGGCAGGCAGCTCAAAATAGATCCAGCTAGGCGAATGTTAAACGACAAAGTCTACCTACTTGCGGATTGCAGAATCCTGCCCCGTTGTGTGAATGTTACATAACTGAGGAGCTAAGTGAATTTGCAGATTATAGTTTCGTCATATCAAATGCTGATTTTCGCTATACTAGTACAGTTTGAGAGAGTATATTAGAGAGTAACCGACAGTACACGGACTCACGTAACATCTATTTGGTAGAGGGATATTTAAGACGTTTAGTAAAGAAGCGTTTACATTTTGCAATACTAAAATAAATAGTTTAATATAAGACTATAAGTATCACTCCACAAATAAGTATAAACTCCAATATATATCAAGTTTTTTGTAATTATGATTAAACAAAATGAGTAATTTATCAAGACAAAGATAAAATTCTGATAAATGGAATTACGATTATATTTTGAGCGTGTTATTTATTTGCTGCATATTTTAAGTAGTAACCAAATTAGTATTTATTAATCGATACACGCAATTTTAATCTTTAAGATAATATATATCAAGAGGGTATGATATTTTGTAGTAAGCTAGCCAGCCCAATAGACGTTATCTTATTAACTATACTTAATAAATATTGCGATTATACATTAACATAGTTTATTCCTATCTATCAAGTTACACAGTACTTACACGTTAGCAAAAATTTATCGAAATCGGTTTAAAAGTTTAGAATTTCATTCCGGTCAAACACAGATACGAAGTTTTTATATGTAACTACTAATTTCCGTATTTGGAATTACAAACAGACACTTAAATTTTTGGGGTGTGGCAGTGGACTTCCAACGGCTGTAATGATGATAATAATGATGCATTCACGAACGTGTCATTTCATCAGAACTTTTAGATTGAGATTTCATATAGGTACAAGAAATAATTCGACGCCAATAAATCTTGTGAGTAAGGTAAGCGCATTTAGTCCGGCTCAGATTTTGCTAACACGCGTCTATCACGACGATAGCGAACCGCTGCAGGCGGATTATAATTTATTGGTAAATTTATCACTATTCATTGCCACCTAGATTCTAACACTTTATATAAAAGTAGACGTATACCGCCCGCGGCTTCTGTTGTCACTCAAACTATAAATGGTGTTGAACATTCAATATTCCTTTTGATAAAGTTAAAGATTTTAAAAGACAACACTACCGTACTGCAGCACGGTCGAACCATACTTTTGGTTTTTTTTAAATAAATTCTTACAACATCTCATACATTGACCCGTGATAAATCGCTTAGAGAGCTTGTGTTGCATACATAAAAAAAACCGAGGAATCACAAATATACTACTTAAATACATGTATTTAACTCCCAGACCAATAAAAAACATAAATATCATCATATAAATATTTGTCCGGGGTGGGAATCGAATCACGACCCTTGGCGCACAAGAAAGGATCACTACCATCTGCGCCATCGGGCCTGTCTAAATGTATATCCAGCAGTGGACATTTTACGGCCGCTATGACCATGATAAAAATAAAAAGCAAATATCAGCGAGTATAACAGAAACATGTAAAATTACAAGCAGATTCCAGGGTCTCTGATTACACTCTTGTTCCAGATTCCGAGTATCCAATCGTCAGTGGAGTCGTTTCTGGAATTTTCGGCATCAAATTCTATATTATTTACCGCGAACTCTCAAGTTCGAGGCTAATTTAACGGCCGTCTGTTAACTTATATATGGAGAGCTGAAATGTTAGGAGGCTTACTCAGCTCCCATATATGGGGACCATCAATTGCGCCGCGACATTTTATGTTAGTCTATAGGTCAGGTGGACGTTGCAGGTATTTCAACTCCGTTTATTGCTGTTATTATCTACTCCATAATGTTTTTTTTCTAGAAATTCCGAGGAATGTTGAACATGTTGTAACATGTTGGTATAATATAAAATTTTATATGTATATATATTTTAATTCACGCAACATCTATTATTTTGAACTAACCCAGAGATAAGTAGCTTAAAACGGATATCAGACAGTGAAATAAAAATATGTTTAAAAACTGTTTAATATATTTTACACCCAGACACATGACAAAAAGACAAATATTCATCATATAAATATTTGTCCTGGATGAGGATCAAAGTCGACTTCTCTTTGACCTCCGGCGCACTGGATAGGAATACTACCAAATTGGCTATCAGAGCTTACAAAATTCCGTATTTATGATAATTAAATCGTTGTTCATAAATATATATGCTATGTCTGTCTATAGTCGGAAGACCTGAAAGCTTTGTCACGCTTTACCAGCGAACCAACAAAGATTATATTATTTTTAAATCTCTATAATATTTTCCAATATTTACGCATTCACTACTAATAAACGAACATAAAAACTGATTTTTTTGGCAGGTTTAGTTAAAAGTTTTGGTAACGCTCTTGAGCTTGATAATGGTTGCAGCAAGGTAGCTAGTAGTTTATTATAATAGCTTTATACTAAATGTAAATGAAAAAAAGAATCCTACGAATAATTCTATGCATTTAAAAAAAAAGGTTTTAATTTTATGTTACCGCGTTCTGTCATCTAAACGCCTAAAACATCTAAGAGACTTGATGAAAGGTTTCGCCTTTATAATATATAGTAGTGATGCATACTAATAAATAAAAAGGTAACTCTGTCTATCTCCATATTAAATCTGTATATTGAAGCTAAATGTAGACAGTTTTAATCCTAGAGAAGAATTAAGGTGATATTTGGTCCCGAAAAGGTTTCCGCGGGTCACAATTCAACTGCACTCCACTTGGACTAATTCGCAAAACATAAGTTATATTAACTCATCTTAAAACTTAATAATAATAACAATAAAAAAAATATTTCTACAATCAGAGATGATTTTAATACTAAAGAATAGGGATATAGCACAAAACGCACCGACAACCCGTCTTTGTTTCTTAATATCGATTTAAAGAATGCCAACGGCCGGTAATTGGAGCTAATGACTCCAACCATGCTGAAATCAAGAAGCTGGTAGCTGTGAGAACTTCCTGGTTGCAATTGGTGCATCGTATCCTATCAGGATCATCCCATATCGTATGACAGTCTTAACAAGTAGGCATATACTAAGCTTGGTAACTATAGAATATAGAGAATGACGACCGTGTGGACTGATCTCGCGGATTATTTTCCGGTCTTCTCCTAATGGCTCATGCTATCGACTTGCAAATTGCTTGTCTTATGTGCCACTTTAATGTCTATATATATATATATATACATCTCACAATCTATTGTTTTGATGATATTATTTTTTGCTGGAAACTTTATTTTATTACTCACACTTAAAGGCATTTATTGATCATTTGTTTTCGCTGTTGACGATGAAGTCTATACAAATAAATGGAATCAAGTTTTTTTATCCGTAATCTATATATATAAAAGGAGAAGACAATTGACTGACTGACCGATTATTGGACATATCAAAGCAGGGCCTAAACTATAAAGGTTCGAAACTAAGAATGGCAAAAAACTTTTGAAACTTGAACCCATCTGGAGGTAAAATGGGATAAAATTGAACTTGAATAAAATTCAGTACGAAAGTTCTTCATTGAGAGTCTTAAAATAAATATAAAATATTATTTTTAATTAAATAAATCAGTTTATTAGCTGGGTGATAAGTTAGCATGAAAGTTCTTTGATTTACAAAGTTGTTTCAGTAAAATTTTATATGTATATTACATAACAGTAGAAGCTGACTGAAATATCAACGCAGGGCCTTAATTACTAGGTCAGTATTATATAGCCCACTTATTGAGAAAGATTATAGGCTATATAACATCTTGTTAGGTTCAATAACAGTATAGCATTATTGATACTAGGTTTGTTCTACAACTTAACGGGTAAAAAAAGCGGATCTAGAATATAAGGGAAGTATTTATTTATTATCAAAAACCAACCTCTTAGATTAATTACTTGACTTGCATTCTAGCGCCTAGGTAGGGTTCTGTCTCCACCTATGACAAACACATTTAAGTGATGCAAAATCGTGTTTCTTCTGTATCTGGGTGTTAAATGGTCGGCAGTATCCTCATCGCGATAGCTGAGCTCTGCGAATTACCAACACGCTTGCCGTCGTCATTCGTCTTCGCTTCTTATATATATAGATTACGGATAAAAACACTTCGATTCTATTTATTTGTATAGACTTCATGGTCTACAGCGAAAACATATGATCAATAAAGCCTTTAAGTGTGAGTGATAAAATAAAGTCTCCAGCATAAAATAATTTAATTAAATCAATGGAATGTGAGATTTTCAGTTATCTTTTTGCATTAATATAGTTGATGGTGAGATGCGAGAGTCACCTTAGGAACTGAGGAGGGCAGGTCATTTTTAGAAAAGGTACTTTTTCAAACCTGTTCTGTGCCTGGCTATAATTACTGGACTGTTCTCGACATATTGGATTTCTCCCACTTTAAACACAAGTTTTAAATAAACTTGTGTGTTGTGTTGTAGATTCTTCTGTACTAACGTTAAAACAATAGCTGTTGAATACATGCACGACCAAACTATTTTATATAAATAAAAATTAATCGACTCAATTTATCATCACTCATATTGAACGATTAAACTAATTTATGTCTCTAAAGTTAAGATTGTAAATATTACTGCCAAGTTTGTACATTATCCATAAGTCTCATAAAGAAAATTATATTACATGTCCTAATATTTGTATGCAGGAAGGTAACTTTATTCATCCCCGATGGCGCAAATGGCAGCGAGCCTATTTTCGATACGATCCCCCCCACCCAGACAAATATTTACATGATGATATTCGTTTTTGTTCTGCGTCTGGATGTTAAAAATAAGTATTTAAGTATTGTACTTGTGATTTTTCTGTTTTCTGATGCCCTATTACGCAAGTGCTTTAAGCGACTTACCTCGGAGTCAGACCAATGTATGATTTGTTGTGTAATAATATTATTATACATTTGAGGGCGGGATCTATACTTCAGAACTAGGATCACTAGGGGATCACTTAGTTCCCAGAGGAAGCCGGTCTCTTAAATATTATAAAATTAGTTATCGTCATGAAGAATGATTGAAGAAACGATTTAACATTTATAAAGTTAGTTTCGAAAAATGTGCATAGTGATCTGGTAGATCAAGTCAGTTGATATGAGCAGTTTTGTGTAAATACCGGCGTGTCGCTCAAATACTATTTGCGGACTATTTGCAGAGATCGTTTAAAACTTCCTGCTCAGATTGTCTGATTACGTTTTCTGGTCCCGATTTAATTAGCTGTAAACTAACCGTCTATGTACTGTATGTTTATGATCCTGGCTTTGAAACGAGAATATTTTATAATTACATATATATAAGGTACATATAATTACAAAGGTATTATTCTATTTAACTATAAACAATTATTTTTCAAACATTTAAAAACTTAAACTCTTAAAAGGTCTAAAGTATTAAAAAGCAAACAAAATTGAGGTCTTAAACTGTTTAATACAAAAATTCTGACTTCACTCCACGCGGAACTGACTGGTCCCGTAAAGTAGCCGAAATGTCGAACATTAAATAGCAACATTAGATGTTGGAGCAACAAGAAAAAAATTTATCATAAATAAATATTATTTCTGTAATTTTGATGACACTACTAAGTGATAAACAATACGAAGCTAGTGACTCAGTAACCAACAATGTGTTCAAATAGGAAGTTGAAGTAATTTTGTTTTGACATGTCACTTAATTATTTATTTACATTAGTTTCACTTTTCTTTGATACGATCGTTTATTAATGCATTATTTGATATTAGTAAGGGATATTCTCTTTTAAAGTTCTACCAATTTTGACGGACCCGATGGCGCAGATGGTAGTGATCATCATCTGCTATCATATGCGCCAGGCGTTCGATTTCCACCTAGAGCACGTATTTATATGAAGGTATTTGTGATATCTGTGCCTGGGTATTAAAAATATGTATTTAAGTAGTATATTTGTGATATCTTCGCTGTCTGATGTCCGTAACACAAGTGTTATTACCACGGAGACAGGTCAATGTAAGAGATATTGTGAAAAAAAATATCTTTAAGTATATCTCACAATTTGTTCGCAGAAACATTAGATACTCCTATGTTAAAAACGCTATATACATTTAAAAAAATATTTTTTATCATGGTACAATCAGATTCTTAATATTTATTCCTTTGTATAGATGAAATATTTCGCAGAAAACAAAAGCAAACGTAATATCTGTAAATGGTCACCTAGGCCAAAATATTATACCAATAACAAGAGTAGGAGTCGATTAGATCATTCTAGACAGATGTAAAGTGAATCATGGTGTTCCTACATAAAATATTCCAAAACATTTTACGTAGGAACAGATTGATTTATCCAAATCTGGCAACATTATTCAAATGACTATAGACTCTGCTACCTAATTGTTAAGTTCATAATTGGTTGTGATTTCTATAGTTTGTATATGTTATGTTGCCGCATTTACTTTAACTAAAAATATTATTATTAAGTAATAAATATTCTTATTTTATTTTATTCAATTCGTTGTTTTAATGAGTTCGACTTAAATTTATTGTAAATTTTTATTTGATTTCGTTTTAATATAATATTATTGTATTATACAGTGTCTCTTCGTTAGATCAAAATAATGAGATCAAAATACTAAATGAGTAGCATGAAAAAGTTATATTAATCTATCTATTTAATCTTGCGTACCTCAAAAGTGGCTGCACAATCGTTTTTTTCAATTCTAACATTTAGACAGAAGTTGTTAGATTTGTTGGCAAGTCAACAGAGTTGAAGTATCATCATGACCGAATGCAGCCAAAGTCGACAAGCTAGTACCGGCTAGCAACTAGTATCATAATACCAGCCATTGGATGTCCACTGCTGGACATAATCCTCCCAAGAAAAGGGAAATTTTGACCATTATTGCCGCGCCGGGCAAGCGTGTTGGCAATCGTAGAGCGCAGGATGCTGCTGCCCACCCCCGCCCTGTGCATTTGGGCTGTATTGTGCCGTATGTATATATCGCCATTTGTCGGTTCCGGTACCTCAGTCACGTCTTACGACACCTGGTACGGGGGAGGTACTATTCAACTCTGCTGGTACCTCACAGCCGAAAAAAAATAAATTAATCGCATGAACAAAACTCACGCGCAAACAAACACGACACTTCAAACCAAAATAATTGGCATAATTAGAACGTGATTGGAATAACTTTACGCAGCTGTTTGATAGTCAAACACAATCAATAAGTTCAGCCTAAGTACAATACTAGGGAGCTAGGCAAGTAAAACAAAACAAAATCAGCAATAAAAACAGGCGAATTCCGTGTGCAAAGGTCAACGAACTTGATTGCACTGTCGATCACAAAACACTGGAGATACAAAAAGACACCTTTCTGCAAAAGGAACACTTGTGTAAACGCATCACATGTTGATAGCGTTCGGTCGGGCACGATACTAGCGGTATGCGCACGCGTCGACTCGACCGCTCGTGTACGCTGGCACGGGTGCACTGCAAAACTGCGGTGTCGAGGCGACCAAGTCGCCCTGCAAGATTGGTTGGCAGCTTTAGGTATGTTCCTGCTTAGCGCTTTGTTGTGTCTATTTCTCTTATCTCTGATGCTTGCTAATTTTACAAGGAAATTTACGTCATTTTTTTTTGAGAAATAATTCACTCTTGTTTCATGTCTCAAGTTGCGTAATTGCGTCAGATTTTAATGACCACATTACTCTACTCTTTGTTATTATATCACCTTTATTTTTATGAAGATTTTTCCTTACTCTTTTCAAAGTTTGTAAGATTTATTATTGATCTTCCAAGATAAATGTGCAGTTACAATACAGATTATTCCATTAATAAATAAATAAGTTATTTGTTTTAATTAAATAAAGGTACGTTATAATTATATGAAATATTACCAGACATCTTCTTTGATGATCTGCTATAACTTTATAAATACATACTAAACGTTTGGAAGATCGCGTCCGCTGCTACAGTCAGACAATCTACACAAAACATTAATTATGTATGTACTTACCTATCTATTGGTGAGGTGAGATGACCAAAAAATCCGATCGATATATTGTAAGTTCATTGGAGACATATAAACATACATACGCATTGAAGGATTTAGTTAGAGAATAAAAAGAAGTGTGTACCTAATTTAAAATCTGTTAAATGCCTACTCAAGAAATATTCGATAGTGCCGGTTTTAAGTATAATTGGCTTACATAATTTTGTCTTTATCCCATAGTTGCCACGATGGGCAAGTGTTTTGCTCAAATTATTATATCAGTCATAGAAAGACCACTGTTGGACATAGGCCTTTTCAAGATAGCAGATTGCTGCCCGTTGCCGCGCTGGGCAAGTCGGTACCTAAGTCGACTCTTACGAAACCTGGTACAGAGGGAGGTACCATGCTACTCCGCCGGTACCCCAGTTTCACAGCTCAAATACAAATGCCCAAACGGAATGCATCCAACCCAACGGGATCCGAATCGGACCTGTTTTTGAGGACGAATTGGGTATCCGCTGATCGCTAATTGTTTCGGATGTCGCACTCCCGAGGTGTTTGAACTCCAGCCCTAACATCGTCTTGTTCAATCTCACCTCTTTATTGGAAATCATAAAAAATATGAGCATTTAAATTTAATGGTGTCGTCCAGACATCTAAATTGGACTGTAATTCATTGAGTTTTAAATTCAGAGCGTGTGTACATTGTTCTTCCAAATTTAATATTTAAATGATAGTTCATTCAAGCCATATTGGAAGCCCACTGTTGGACATAAGCCTCTCCAAGAATAGATGTTTTATGCCCATAATTGCCGCGCTGGGCAACAGTGTTGATAATCGTAGAGCGCAGCTATTTGAGCGGAACTATTTCGGGTGGATATACCGCCTATCGGTTCTGCTACCTTAGTTGCCTCTTACGATACGCGGTGCAGTGGGAGGTACTATTCTACTCTGCCGTTACCACGGCCATTGTATGTATATGATACGTGTATGATATTGACTTATTTTCTTACTATGCTAATCTCACTAAGGTAAAGAGTTAATGCAGTAGAAAACAACGAAATCAAGGAGTTTTTAAGTTATAAATATATGTTTTTCATCATCATCATCTTCATAACAATATCATCATTATATTTGCTGTAAGACTGCCGTATATCTTTCTGAGTTGCGTCCAAGGCATTTTAGTTGTATCTAGTTTTATTAATACTAGAAAAATTCTTACAACTGAACCAGACTAGTGTATATTCAGTCTCATGTTTATTATTATTTATATATATATATATATATATAAGTTTTGCAAGACTTGTGTTCTCATACAACTAATAACTTTATATATAAAGATGTCAACTCACGCTGTTTGTACGCGAAGAACATCTAAACTAATGAACTATTTTTCCCTAATTGTGTACAGGTTGATCCAACTTGGGAATACTTTAGTTTATATAACAGTTTATAGTCAATTAGTAGCAATAATTTGTCATAATAAATATATCTCGTAGATAAGACATGACAGGCCATTGGAAGAAGCCTTTGCCGATTGACAAACTGATCTTTAGAAATTACTCGTAAACAAGCTACAAATACTAGAGTAATATTTCATTTTTATATTTTTGTATGTTTTCTTTTTGTGTTTAAAATTCTACGCATTTAGTTAAATATTTAGAAAAGATCTGAATAAAAAGCTATTATTATTATATTAAGACAGGACATCGTATGTCGGGTTAGTAAATTTATAAACAATGCAAATTTGTCTTCTTATCTAACTTATCTATCTTTATGTGTCATCGTTATATCACCCATTCGAAGTCCACTGCTGGACATAGGCCACCCCTAGAAAGGAGAAATTATGCCGCGCTGGGCAAGCATGTTGGCATTTTTTGCAACGAGAATGCTGCTGCCCATCCCCGTCCTGTGCATTTAAACTACACTGTTGCGGATGGATGTACTGCCACCTGTCGGTTCTGGTACCTTAGCCTCTTACGACACCTGACACAGGGGGCGGTACTTTTTTACTTTGCCTTATTTTGTTATCTTACGGTCTCTGTTATTTGATATCGGGAATACAAGTGTTTTAAGCTACTTATATCGAAATCAGATCATCGTAAGATATGTAATGTGAATTCGTATAAATGCAAGTGTTTTGTACCAACGACGACAGCTCGATTTGTCGGACAACGAATAAAATGTCGACTTCTGCACATTTTCCTCAATATAATATCTGACCGAAACAAGTAGCATCCACCAAAGCCGAGAGGCTCCTATAAAAAGTCCAGCCTTAAAAGGGGAGCGATCTCAAAAATGTTGCAAGGCCCTCTTTCTCAAAGGGACGCACGGCATAATGCGGAATAAAATTATCTGGACATACCCTTTTATAGCGGGCAATCGCGACCGACGGAGTACTCGGCAATGCGACACAACTGTACGATTCTCATTCATTTCAAATTATATTAATTCCCACAATATCTCATATATTGACCTGATTCCGTGATAAGTCGCTTAAAGCAGCACTTGTGTCATCACAGACATCAGACACCAGAGGAATCACAATTATGCTACTTAAATACATATATTTAATACCCAGACCCCAACCAAATACAAATATCATCATATAAATATTTGTTCTGGGTGAAGATCGAACCTACGACCTTTGACGCACAAGACAGGATCACTGCTATCTGCATCCTCGAGCCTGTCACACTAACTTAGCCAGAGCAAATGAATGTGGTCATTGATTTACGCAGTAAAGTAAATTTGCAATGTTTGTAAAATATACATGTTCATAAAATTATTTTATTACGGGTTATAAAACCACTTTTTTAATCTTTTTTGTATTTTTGAACGGTGATCACAGTAGTCAATTTATAAATGGATAGCCAACGAACGTTAAACTAAATATTTTTTTCTTAATATCAGGTATTGGAAGCCCACTGTTAGACAAGACAATGACTGCAATAAGCAAGTGTGTTGGCAATCGCCGAGCGTAAACCCCGCCACATGAAATTGAGCTTATATTTTGGAGGGATATAACGCCATCTGTCGGTTCTGGTAGCTTCGCCTCATACGATACCTTGTACAGAGGGAGGTATATAAATAATACTCTGCCGATACCATATTTTATAAGCACAAAACATGGTGTAAATGATAATAAAAACAATAAAAGAAGCTTATGTTTAACTATTAAAATAGCATGCAACTATAATGCACGTAACTAACAATGACACGTTAATTAGTCAACATTTTTTATTTAAATTAGTCAACAACACAAAATTTCAACAATAATTACATGTTCGTGGATTTAGCAACACTTTTTAATATAATCCTAAACACTTGTAATTTTTTTGTCATAGAGACAGTGTTCATTTTTATGAATTTAGGAATTTTTTTTCGAACCTAACGGTGGGTTTTTATTGAATCCCTCTTAACGCTAAAAACATACTTAAAACCGATACACCAAGTAGTATAGAGAGTAATAAAAAACAACACAAATTTTAATAAAAAAATATAATGTTAGAAGACAGACAGATTCTTAGAGAACTATAACATAATTAGAACTATAACTTGATTTTAAGTACTACTTCAGGGTAACCATATTAGAAGAGTTAACTAAAACAAATAAAATACATATGAAATATCAATAAGAAATTCTTTATTTCTCTCTATAAATAATTACAGAGTTCATAAATGTTATACAAAGATGTACATACAAGATGTAAATTATTCGTGGGAGTCTGATGACCGGGTTGGTTCAGACCCCTATAAAAAGTTACCAGGACCTCCCTATTTACGAGGCATACATACCAAAATCAATAAAATACTATAAAAGGTAAGGCAGTATGCAATGATACTATTGATTATATGAATAATGTATAAATTAAATGTATAGGCAAGATATTATTATACAAACATTGCTCGTAAATATGTTTGGGTGCGTGTGTGTGATATAAAACAGAGTGCTACTCATAAAGAGGACTAATAAAACCAAAAAAACGTCGTACAAAAGCAATTGCATAAAAATCTATTGCTAATAGAGTGGCCTAATTTGATACACATTGCCGATATAAACTTTCTACATGATCAGCCAAACGACGGATCGCATGTCTGTGGCAACGCCGGCTTATAGTCGCATTGCAAAAAGGTCGACGATTTAGTCATTACATAGAATCGTCGCTAACGTCCAAGCGAAAGTAAAATTTATGTATGTATACGTCCTCCGTATTTCTTATTTGGTCGTTAAACTCATATTTTTATGACGTTTTGTCATGATGTTTACGGTCACCTATGTTTTTATTGTTCACTTAATTTGTACGAACAAGTTTATTACGTTTTTATTCGTTTGTGCTTAAAACAATTGATGTTTAACTAGCTACATGCTTTACTGGGCTTTTAACGACTTAATAAAAAATAATAATCTCTCTGTCTTTACTTTTAAACTAGTCCTATCATCATCAATACGGACCCGATGGTGCAGATGAAAGTGATCTTGTGCGCCCAAATTCGTGGGTTCGATCTCCATCTCAAGCAAATTACATGAGAAATATTTGTATTGATCTGTGTCTGGGTGTAGAATTATATTTGTTATTCGTCTGATCTCTGATATCCCCAGCACAAGTGCTTTAACTTGCCACTTAACTTAACGTGCCACTTATCTAAGAGTCAGGCAACGTATGAGATGACGTGTGAATTTATCGTTATCAAAACTGTCGCAAAACTTCCACTGCTATATATAGGCCACCCCAAGGTAGAATGCAGGCTTGGTGTCATTCTCAGTGAAATAAGCTACTCTAGTTTGGTTTGATATACTTCCATCTGTCGGTTCCAGTACCTCAGTCGCCTCTTACGACATCATATTCAGAGCATATTTGTTCTAAAATGTAGAAAATGATACTTAATGAACATGTTATGACTTTCGTTTCAGTGGTTCTTTCGAAGGTTCTAATTAACGACTTAACCATATAGGTGGCGCTCTAATTTCAAAACTACGTTTGTCGGGTCCAATAGTCTGCCCTTGTGATAATAGTTCTTTTATGTTGGGGGAGAGGTTATGAATGAATTTAAATGAAGACAGTTTATTTTCGTCGCAAACTATTCTAAAAACGCATATGTAATTTTAGTACCTGAAACTTTAATATAGGTTCCTTGGCACCGTCTAGTCGTCTACATCTTTTAAAATTTAATTTTAAAGGCACAATACTGCGACAATTCCAGACTGTACCGCTTTAGTACTGTCTGGAAACAGGAATAGATAAAGGAAAAGAGACTACACTTTCTACAAACGTACTCTGATAGGGACATAGCGAACATTGCATGTCGCTGCCTGTCAATGAAAGAATCTCTGAGAGACAAGTAGGTGATATTACTTACAATATAACAATGACAGTAGAATAATAACATGCTTGCATGGATGGATGGAGTTGTTACTCTTTCACGCTGGAAAGGGCAAACTGATCTTGATGACATCTGGTACAGATTTTTGGAAAAATTGTGTGAACGGATGAACGTGAAAATTTACCTAGTAATACATATAGTTTTAAAACGTAGTAACGAAACTTAAGGTATCCCAAGGTATTTAAAAAGGAAGTTGTATTTTACCGTAAGGTACCGACAGAGTAGAATACTGTCTCCCTTTGTACCAGGTGTTGTAAGGACTAAGATATCGGAACCGACAGATGACGGTAAATCCATCTATCGGTCTAACATCTATATATCTATATATCGCATATATACCCTAAAAAGCGCAAGAGAAATACTATAGGGTTAGGATAGATGCATCCTCGTCGCAATGTTGCACTCTGCGGTTGTCCAGTCCAGCACAGCAATTATGGACAAAAATCCACCAACCTTTGGGAAGCATTTATCTAGCAATGGACATTATATTATATGGTTGCTGTAACAATGACGCTAATGATTAAAATTAAGCAAAAAATCTTCACTACAGGTAGACTCCTTACTGCGGTCTTATAAGGTCGTTTGCATTGGTGCATTACGCTTACCTATTTCTATCGCTGTGGTCCGACCCGTAGTGCTTAGGGCATAGTAAGTTTTCTGCCTCTTTAAGGCGACAGATAAATTACTGGGTAATGTAACAATATCTGCAGATCACAAGTTAGGCGACACATTTGTGCTGACACAACATGTATGCTGGTTTGTTGACTTAGAATTGTAAAAATATTATGTTTTATGCTGTACGCTCTTAACTGCATACAGAGCTAGACTTCAAGTATCCGTAATAAAAAATTTAAAACTATAAATAACTAGCTGCTTTTGCTTATAGTAAATCTAAGTATTCTGTCTATGGGATTTCTCGGTTCTTTGAGCACTCTCAGTAAAACTTAATAGCAGGCGAAATTTGCCAGTGTCCGAGAGGCCTTCGGGACGCGGTCGGGCTAATGAAGTTTGGGGTATGAATATATATGGGGTATTAACAAGTTTTACCTTTATCTTTTAAACTAGTATTTTTAAATCAAGTACTGAAGAATGACTACAGTTTCAATTTTTCTTATTTTAAGGAAAGAATAGTTGTTCTTCATAATTTTCCGTTGTTGTCCGTCTCCATGTTTTCATTTTCCGTAAGGTACCTGTAGAGTAGAATAGTACCTTCCACTGAACCAGGTGTTGTAAGAGGTGACTAAGGTACTAGAACCTATAGATAGCGGTATATCTAGCAGTAAAACGATACGAGTAAATACTTGTACGTACTCGATACTGTTCCTCCGATACCAAGTACTTTTAGTATCGATACTTTGAAATTAAGTATCGAGTAGGTATCGGTTAAAAATAATCATAACAGTATATGCCAAAGTCAATTTTCCCAAATATTGACGCACGGAAAGCAATTTCCAACTTTTCTTCTTTAAACATAAAATATGTTTAAACTGTCAATTATTGCAGCAAAACAATGATGGCGGAAGACTCTTTTATGGTCACGGTTGTGATTTGTTTCTGACTATAACGTTTTGTTGATATTGCGAAAATAAATACTCGTACATCTAAAAAAAATTAAGGATATGCCATCTTATGTTGCACAACATGCAAAATCCTAGGCTAATTCTTGAATTGCAATATGTATATTGCTAATTTATTTGTGCGTTTATTGGAATCAGTTGTTTAAGTATCGATACTTTTCAATCGATACCGAGTAAGTATAGATACTTGACGACCGATACAGTATCTAGTAAAGTATCAATACCTCAATGGTATCGTTTCATCCCTAGGTATATCCATCCAAATCAGAGCAGCTGAAATGTACAGTGCCGAGATGGGCAGCAGCGCAACTATCGCGAAAGCTGCGCCCTGCGATTGCCAACACCCAGCTCGCCCAGCGCGCTAATTATAGGCAAAAATCCTTCTTTCTTAGAGAGGCCTATGTCCAGAGGTGGACTTTTAAAGGATGGTATGATGATGATGATATAGTCTATAACTTATTTTTCATTACGATAAACATACTGAACTAACCTATTTTTTCTTCTTTTCCGTCAGTCACAGTGTTTGAGCAACGCTATTTAGGATAGATATACCGCCATCTGTCGGTTCCAAAATCTTAGTAATCTCTTTCGACAACATATGGGTATGCATAGAGGACGTTACTTTGTTTTTCAAATTATTCCTTTAGTATGGAAAACTTAACCGATTATATTTTGCAAGATATAAAGTATAATATGCAAAATGCAATTATTACGACGTAGGAAATGCAAAGCTCAATCACAAACAGGTAATGCGTGGGTGAGAGATACTGATAACTAGTTTACAGAATGTGTGGTTCAAACAGACCGTTCTAACTCTTGTTACGTATCTCAAGAAATAATAATACTACAATATTCACGCACAATATACTCATACACAATACCTCATTCATTGTCCTGACTCCGAGGTAAGATGCTTAAAGCACTTCTGACACAGATAATAATATAATATTGTTTGCATCACCATCATCATATCCACTGTTGGATATAGGCCTCCTCAAGTAAGGGGGAGCTATGTAAAAAGTTAAATGTAGCAATCACAAATTTATTATTATTATGATTTTTTATGATTTTATAATGATATAAGTGTGTGTTCTGTGACTGGGTGTTCTCAGAAATAAAATAATCGTAATAAATGTTTGCCCTCGACGAGGATCTAACCCAAAACCCTTGGAACATCGGAGAACAATACAATCTTGTACGCCATCAGACCTGACAATATATAATCTAATATAGCCTAGGTATTTAGCCACCAATGTAACTATTTATTACCTTAGTTATCTAAGGAATAACTTAGGATCGTAGAGAAACTCAATCCTTTTTCTCGCTGGTTTAATGTAAATCATACACTTGGACGGTGAAGTAGAAATATGAAAATGCATACCCATTCAGCACTTATAGAGGAATGCGGTATCTCGATTTAATAACTGCTTTTATATTATAGACAACAGAATGTTTGGACACTTTAATTGCTACATAGCATAAAACAAAGTCACTTTCCGGTATCTGACTATCCCTATCCCTATGTATGTTTAGATATTTAAAATAACGCAACGGATTTGATGCGGTTATTTGTAATAGATAGAGTGATTAAAGAAGTAGGTTTATATGTATAATACATATACAGTATAAGTTAGCATAAAACACTGATAATTTTAGAGTTTTCTAATGTGATGTTGTAAAAACCATGCGAGATAGGGCTAATAATTTACTACAGTCTGGTACTCCTTAAATAGGTCTACAAAAATGTCCGTGATGGCATATGTCTATTTCTTAGGGATAACCTACAAAAATAGCTGGGCTGCTCCAATTGTTTTTACCTGCATACTTTTGAAGTATTTTTATAATTGATATGTGTGCATAATACTTTAACGAATACGTTAAAGAGATTGCAGTTTAGCGACGACCTAAGGAACTAAAGGAGACCGAAAGTTTCTATGGAAAGTAATATGTTTGAATTGCTTAAGGCAAAGGCCCAAAAGCCGAACTGACCAAACACTCCTCTTAGAATATTTTGGACATCAGCCTGATCATACGGCTGAAATAATAACTATGTTGCTAGTATCAAGAGAGGATTTTAATTACGTGACCATCGTATCAACATGTGGAGGACGTATATTTTTCTATAAAACGTTTAATATAAGAGAAATAATTAATTCTGACTCAGAAATTCTTATCCTTGGCATGCCGAAGCGGTCAATTTCTCGGCCGCAATGATATCATACCAAAGATATGTGTACGGCCAGTCAAAAGATATAATAGCTATGATCGTACGCACTTTAAAATATATGTGCGGACAAGAATTTACTTATCGATGGTTTTTATTGCCTTCTATATTTAATATGACTAACTCTTCAAACAAGGATACTTATGGGACGTATGATAGTACCTAAACGTCATCGCAGCCCATTGAAGCTGGTATAGTCACATGTATATCACTACCGCGCTGTCAACTTGGCGACTTCAAGATATTATTACCACTTTACCCAAAGCCCGTTAATCTGGTTATTATAAATTATTTGTAGAGAGAGCTCTAAGTCATATAACAGCCGTTGAAACCATATCAGATCATCATACCAGGCTTAAAAGTCCACTGTTGCACATAGGCCTCCCCAAGAAAGGGGGCATGTTGCCCATAATTGCTGCGCTGGGCAAGCGTGTTGGCAATCGCAGAGCGCAGCTTTTGCGACGGGGGTGCTGCTCTCTATCCCTGCCCTGTACATTTGAGCTGACTTTTTTGCATGGATATACCGCCATCTATCGGTTGTGGTACCTTAGTCACCTCTTACGACACCTGGTACAGAGGGAGGCACTATTCTACTCTTCCGGTACCTAACGGCTAACCTTAGCTAATATTGGAACCTCACTCTCCCCTGTTTCTACCGTTAAAATGCAGTGGTCGCTTTGCTGTGTTTGAAGAGTAAATGAAAGAGGTGATAAAATTGCTGAGTCATCATCATCATGACCATCAATCCAGCCATTGGAAGTCCACTGCAAGAAATAGGCTTTACCAAGTAAGAGCGTATTAGTCCATAATTGCCGCGCTGGGCGGCGTGGTGGCAATCTCAGAGCGTAGCTTCGTGACGGGAATGCTGCTGCCCATTCCTTTTATTGTAATATGTATATATGTAAGGTGGATATGCCGCTACCTGTCGGTTCCTGTGCCTCTGTCGCCTCTTACGGTACTCAGTACAGCGGGAATTATTATACTCTGTTGGTACTTCATAAAAATAACATTTTATATTATGTAGAGTTTACTCGATGCTACTTAGTGGTTGTACAGAACAGGCAATATAGTATCAATTGTTTATTTTTATTAAGTGAAAGTTGGTTTTACTAATACCGCTAGGCTCATAAGCTCAATAACACAATTTAAATTGCCTGTAAACCTTGCTCAATAATTGGACTTTCAAATACGATTAGAATTTATCAAATCCGGCAGTTAGTTCTTAAGATTAGAGTGTTCAAACGAACCATTCAATTTGTGTGTTAGAATATAAATGCGCGTTTTACAACTGTTTGTTATTAAGTGACCCCAATAACTTTTATCATCCCTGCTTTAAAGGAGCTGGAGTAGGGGTCTTGTATATGTGTAAATAAAAAGCGGTCTATGACCTACTCGTTCCACACGTGCCTAATACAGTTTTTGCTGGTTTTAAGTACTGTCAAACGCCAAATCCAACTTTGATAAGTCTAAGTCAAAAATGTGCGAACAATGAACATTATCATCAATGATATTTGGATTTTAAACGTGGTCTTTTACTATGCCTTATGAGCCAATTAAAAGTAGCCCAACATAAGGGCAGAGAGGTATAGAAATTTGCACAGTTTGTTGGTGCAATCTATACAAGTTCAACAGCCCAGCTGATTTATTAAATTGAAATAGTAATGTGCAGGGTTCATGGTATTTAGTAACTATGGTTCATAGAACCGTATGGTTTAGAAATGGAGATTACACTTCGGCAAGCGCAGCGTAAGATACTTGAACCGCGGAATAGTGCTGGATGCAAGCCATATATCACTAGCTTTATTAGAAATATCTTGGGGTGGCTTATGTCCAGCAGTGGACGCATACAGCTGATATGAGAAGCTTCCTGGATCAACAATCCTAATAAACACCGAATTATCTGAGGATATTGAACTCTATTAGCCGTGGAGTACGAGGGTATAGACATCGTAAGAGGCTACTCAAGAACCAGAACCAACAGATGGCGGTATATCCAACCGACATAGCGCAGCTTAAAACCAATAGTGTGAGGATGGGCAGTAGCATTCTCGTCATTTCGCTTTGCGATTGCCACCACGCCTGTCCAGCATGACAATTACGTACATAAATCATATCTTACGGAGGTTTATGAGAAACGGAGGATTTTCTATGGCTGATATGAAGCGGTATGTTAAATACTATTATTGTCGTGTACGTGCACAAGTCCGTTACGGACCGTGGCGTGAATCATCACATTCTTATGAAGGTCAAACAATCACCCACGGACACACATAAGAGCATACAACAAGTTGTATTATTTCTGCATATGATTTAGGTTTTAAATTTTTACAAATACTCTGCATTGAAAAATTTATATATTTATTTAATGTATCTGTAAGGGTTTACCTTCAACATTCAAAAGATGGCCCTGACTTCACTATGTATAAATTATAATAAAATTTACATATTAAGTTGACTCTAAAACAAATCGCTGAAATCACTTGTGTTATAGACATTAAGCAAATATAACACTAAACACCCAGGTACGAAATAAACAAAAATGTTCAACATGAAATTGCTTGTCCCGGGTGGGCATCGATCCTTCGACCCTCAGCCTACAAATTCACTAGTATGTGCCATCAAGCTGCGCCAATATTGATCCATAGATATATTTAATTATATACACGACAGGCGGGGTTAATCGGCTTACAATAAACAATTCATCAGTAGCCCATTCGAGCGCGTCTCCCTTTCGATAACGGGGAACAATACTCATCGCAACCATGTATTGTTTCAAACGTGTATTGTACGGGGCGAGGTAGTCCTCTATAGCTTCGTCACGCTAATACATACATGTATGCTTATATTTTAAATACGAAAGTCTTTCTGTGTGTTTGTTTTACGTTCTGAGCTTAATAAGTGAATTGATTTTGACGAAAATCTTCATTCTTTATTTTTACAGCCATTGGAAGTCCACTGACACAGAACCTAGGCGTCCCCAAGAAAGGGATAATCTTGCGCATTATTTCCGGGCTGTGCAAGCAGGTTGGCAATCGCAGAGTGCAGCTATCGCGACGAGGATAGTGCTGCCCATCTCTGCCCTGTGCATTTGAGCTATAGTGTTACGGATAGGTATACGCCGGTCGCCTCTTACGACTCCTAATACAGGGGGTGGTACTATTCTTCTATACCGGTACCTCACAGCTAATATGGATAGTTAAAACTCTATTAGATAATATTTTTACAACCTGATGATACTTTTGAAACCTGTAAAGTTTCCGTAAGTTGAAATATACGTAGATGGTGTTCAAGGCGACAAAATTTTAGCAAGTACTTTATGTTAGGCTATCTTTAATAGAGAGATATCTGACGAACTTACGTGCCGAATACCATAATGCTATATCGGTATACACTAGTGCTACGGACGCCAAACAACAGAGGGAGCACATATATACTACTTTAATACAGATTTTTAACATCCAGAAACAGAACACACAAGTATCATCATATAAATATCTGTCCTGGGTGGGAATCGAACCCACGATTCTCGGCGCGATAGGATAGAATTACTACCATCTGCGCCATCGGGTCCGCTTATATCAAAGAGTAAAAATATATTTGAAAAGACCTTATTCTCTGATAAGCGTTATATAAGAGAAACACAGATAAAACTTTCTTCGGCCTAAACGAACATCCAACGAAACATTCCAAATCAACAACCAAACAACTCCAAACAATGTTGTGATAGATAAACAAGTTGCTAGCGATTAATTATTAGTTGTACAATACCACGCATATCGACCAACAAAACAAATAATGCAACTTCGGGAAACACCCTTAATGTAGGTTGTAATATGAATCCTATCAAAAACAATACTTGTCAAAAAAAACCAAGTCTCGCAATTCAGTTGTTCTGCAGTAAAAAGTTGTGAGATCCATGTAATACCAAGTCGGTTATTAATTTATTCAGTCTCTACTTAAGCAACTTTCTGTCTTAATACGTCCAGTCTCTAAGACCACGATCGTGGTCCATAACAATTGAAAATCAATTATGTCTGGAATCTCCGTAGTTGAAGCATTAAGTTGTTACGTAATAATTAACAGCATCTTATAGTGACGCATATCGATATTAAAATTCTTTAATGTTTTATATAAACATATTGGGACTTGGCCGTGGAGAGTAGCCTTTAGTCGTCAAACTAATAATATAGCAATCGAAATTATCAATGAAAATCCCAAACTTATAGGTAAGAATTCTGGGCACATCCGAACAGCATTGGGTCGCTCGCGCGTATGTGCGCGGCTGTTGCTCGCTCGGCGACATTCACTTGCGCACGCCCCGCCACTGTCCCCGCCGCGCCACTGTCCCCGCCCCGCACCCTCGCGCGGCGCGTAGCAACGGCCGTGCTAACTCGCTAGCGTCTATAATTATATAATAATTATATAACTATACAACCTTACGCACTCGTAATAAGTACGAATACGCACGTAGGTACGTTTTTTGCATTAATAAATAATTTAATACACGTGTTTTCATGACGGGAATACCGATTGGCTGTATGGGCTTAGTTTTTTTTTGCGGTTTTTTCTAGATTTTTTAGTTTTTCCTTGATTCATTTGCCAAACACTACTTACATTCCAAATTTGAAGCTTCTAGGTCTGCTAGAAGTGCCTTAGACTTTTGATGATCATGAGTCAGTGAGTGACAAAATTAAACAAAATTAAGAAATTTGACCCGTTATAATTCTTAAAATACTGGTCCAAATTGAATGAAATTTGAAATATGCGTGTCTTTACAATGCCTGCATGGTTACTGAAAATTTCAGTCTTCTAGTTTTATCCACAACGAAGTTACAGGGGGTCGAAAATGGCCTGAATTGCTCCGAGTTGCTTCGAGAAAAGGATGGTACGGCCGTGACGCTTTTTTGCTCGACTTGGTGGGGGCACTGCCGTGCCCCCAGATAAGTAAATGTAAAAAGTTATTTAAACTGCGTTTTAAAGCCGTTATAAAAGTAGTTTGCATATTTTTTTCGCAAACTTGCCTATATCGTACAAACTTCGCCAGCACATTCAAAATATAATCAAATCTATACATAATTGGTTTACGCAGGTACAACTGTTTCCCAATCACACTCACTTACGAAAAACTAACTTCAAACATTGCCTAATGGGCCTTGAGTGGAACTAAGCAAATAAGTCGTGATTCCTTCCCCCTTCCACCCCCAGTCCACCGGTGTGATTAATTTCTACTGCGATCAGCATGGACACTTGACTGACGGACTACCACAGGAAGTAGGGTTACCACTGCACCATTCTTCAATATTTTACTTCAATATAATTTCGTTACAAATTAAACAAATATTTGTTTTAATTAATTTGCTGAATATGTCGTGATAATCTTGCCGTATGGTACTGGCAGAGTAGAATACCTTCCAATGTACCAGGTATCGTAAGAGGCGACTAAGATACCAGAACCGACAGATAGAGGTATATCCACCCGAAACAGTGTAAATTATATGAACAGGCGATGCGCTCTGCGATTGCCAACACGCTTGCCCAGCACGGCAATTATGGGCATAATTCTCCCCGTCTTCGGGAGGCCAATGCTCAACATCGGACTTCCAATGACTGATACGATGAATATGTCGCAATGAAGTATGTTGTTTGTAATATATCGCAATTTTAATAAAGTATCATTAGCCGTTGTACGAGACGTGGCTACGACCATTGTTGAATACGACCACCCCGAGCAGATGCCGAAATTTTCCGGGGTAGCAATCGCGTATAATAGCTTCACTCCGGGATACAATAGGAGGCCTTGGAAAGCTATTCCTTTAAGGTACTTAAGTCAATATAATACAAATATACGAATACTTGAAATGAACACAATAAATGAAAAAAAAAACTAAAAAAAACCGGAGAATCGAAATTCGAGATCTTTAACGTCTCACTTTAAAACTGTATATCATCAAACTTTACATACATAATTTATTCGTAGGATAGCAATTGCTAGGCATAGGCTTTCTAAAGAGATATCCAATTAGTCCGGTTCGATACGCTACGCATTTAGCGTAGTGTTTGTGGTTAAAACGTCCGTCCACATTCTGAGGGCCTGCTCCATGGACGGCTTAACAAAGGATTCCAATGAGTTTAGACTTTTTGATAGTACCTCTTACTTACCTGTTATTTATTCAAATGATCTATCGCCATAGACGTACCTGAAATGAAAAATATTTTATAAATTATTTCTTGGTATAATCACATCTTCGATTTGCACAAATGATTCATTTGAATTTAATATAGATTTCTACAATTACTGACAGACATTACATTTGGAGGACTATATATATATATATATATATATATATATACATATATATAAACATATTTACGTATTTACACTTGCTATGGGGTACTTGTTATACATATAGGGTGGTACTGTTACTATATAGTAACTCCTCCTGGAATTAGTATATATATTATAAAACTAGGGCTACATATATGCTGAAGACATTGTTTATTTGTTTTAAACGCACTAATCTTAGGAGCCGCTGGTTCGATATGAAAAATTCTTTCAGTATTAGATAGTCCAAATGTCGATATAGGGTCAAGTCAGGGTGAGTTCAAAGCCCACTGTTGGACATTGACCTCACCTGAAGGAAGGAGGATTTATGCCCCAAATTGGCATGGTGGCAATTGCAGAGAGTTGCTTTGCTACTAGGATGCTGCTGCCCATCTTCATCCTGTTGTATATAAACTGCGCTGTTTTGAACACCGCCTCTGTCCTAGTACCTCATTCGCCTCTTACTAGGTAAGTACTATTCTACCCCGCCGGTTCTCCGCGGGATTTGGATCTACTTGCATGATACTTTTAAAATAAGTAGCGTTATTCTAGTAGTTGGTAGCCCTGCGAAGTAGCATGAATAAAGCATAGGCTATCGGTCTGGTGCTGCAGCGTAACAGGTTGAGGATGATTGATTGGATACAAACACAACTGAAGCCAATGTTGAATGTCAGAAACGTAGCATCCGTTCCTCGTACACTGCAAATGCAGGCTTTAAATCAAATGTCAAAACGATTGTTTGTTTGGGTGCCATTTTCTGATAATTTTCTATTTTTCCTGACGTTTAGAGAATGTCTCTTTTAGATTTAATAATGACATCATATAAAGTAAACAAGATAATGATAATATTGATTGACAAATTAAGACGAGTAATTAAAATATGGAGAAGAGTTATTTGAATAAGAATAAGTAAACCGTATTAGTTTTGCTATTCGTAATCGGTTTAATATATAACAACCACATTTATCTTATGTTTAATGTGTAAATTTATTTTATTCTCTGTTAAATAGATTTTTGAGATATAGCAGTCAATTGTTCTATGTAATATTTATTTTTATTTACTTGTATTTAAATATTTTTGGTGTGCAAAGATATTGTAGTGTGTTAAAGGATTTTATTATTATTATTAAATACCCTGTTTTGTATTTTCATCTTGGCCATAGCTTCATTTTAGATTAGACTGATCGCGTTTTAATTAACAATAACCTTAGCCTTAACCATTACGTATTATAAAAAGCGATTGAGGTGCCAGAACCGAAAGATGGCGGTATATCATACCCGAAACAACGTAGCTCAAATGCAACTGGGCGAGAATGGGCAGCAGCATTCCCGTCATGAAGATACGTCCTGCAATTGCCAACACACCTGCTCAGCGTCGTAATTTCAGGCATAATTCACGCAAAGGGAGGCCTATATCAAGCAGTGGACGTTCTGCAGCTACCTTGATGATTGATGGTGAAATTTTCATGGACAAATGTCACGATATGAATACCGATATTATAATTCGAAGCAGCATAGTGTAAGTTTTTACGGCCTAGCCGGTGAACTAAAAGGTTTGACAAAAAGTAAAAAAGCGTTTTTTCAACCGCTAAAAAGGTGTTCTTTATATATATATATATTATGAATTCAGCAAACAAACATACGATCCGCTTGGTGATAGATGTGACTGCAACCTTAACCGTATCGCCAACTTTGAACTGAAGATGCAATGTCACAATATTTACACAGTAATTTTAATGCTTCTCATACCCTTCAAACCGGAACTCAGGAACGCAAACACTACTATTTGGCGGTAGACATAAGTGAGAGTGAGGTTCGAAAGCAGACGACCTTTGTAAAAGGTTTACCTCTAGTAGGTTTTATTAATTGATAGGTTTTTGATCTAACTATACAATAGAGATCAACATAACTATATAAGTCGTAGGACGTCTGTAGCTAGATGTAGGTCTTCTCAAGTGATAGAATAGAGAAATGCGTATATTAATCCACATTATTGACACAAAATCGAATTTAATTTCTGTAAATCTCTCCAGAATTTTAAGATCTACCATCAAATAAGTTACATTATGCGCAGTATTTAAAAAAAAACAAAATATATCAGAAAGTGAAAGGAACCAGGTGCAAACAAGTAATAAAGAAAGCAATTCAAACGCAAGCACCTTATATTTTTCTTTCAGAAGTATTAGATATACACAAAGCTACAGATCAACCAACTCAAAACTGTTAAAATATTTCAAATGGCAGTGGACTTTTACATGATGAAAATTAAGTTGAGAGTTGGTTAGAGAATTTTGACAGATTTGTATAGATCTGCAGCCACATGTACGAGACGCTTGTCTGTATAATTTAAAGACACGATATCCAAACACCTCACCCCATTTCCGAGCATTGAATGTATCAGCTGAGTCAGAGAGAGTTCAAAAGAGGGCCCGCCCTTTTCAAGTCGCAGGGCTCGTGTAATTGAAAACCTATTCATTCTACAATATACGGGTATAACCTATACAGGGATGTAGGTGACAGCGAGAAAGTGTTGAAATGAAAATAAAAGGGTGAAAATACAAACATAGGCACGTCATATGATACAAATTGTTTGAATCTTCTTCACTTTTTAAGAAAAGAACCGACAGATGGCGGTATACGGACTTGAATTCAACATTATCATAATCTTAGCAGCTGTAAGACGTCCACTGTTAGATATCCACTGGCAGGAGTGGTTCCAATCGCTAAACTTAGCTTTGCTTCAGGAATGCTACAGCCAATCCCCGCCTTGTTTTTCAGGTGGAATTACCATCAATAGGCTCAGGCATTTTACTTGCCTCGGGCGGCACTTGATATTGGGGGAGGTACTATTCTACACTACCGGTATCCAATGACTAGAATAAGTGTAACTGCAATACAACATACATCGCGAATGGGCAGCAGTACGATCATACGAAGCGACTGTGGTTACCATCACGCCTGCCTAGCTCTTGCACTAGATGTTTTATGGCTGCTAAGAAATACATACATACACACATATAAATGTACATATATACATACATCATATGTCTCATCGGTATAAGTAGAGAGTAATGCTGATTTGATCAACATCACAAACTTGTCACAAAAGGTGTTTCTGTGAACCCGTCCAAGACTTAAATCATTATCTTGGGCAGCAAACGGCAATTATCCAGTTTAAAAATGTACCTGTGATTACTTTTAGATTTCTTTTGTTTAGTTCGATAGTTTTTTCTTTTTTTATAGTGACAACTAAGAAAATACGACTCTGGAACGAGCTTCCGTTGAATATTAAGCAATCCCCAAACATTTTTTTTATATCATATGCATTTATTGCGTTTATGAATATATATATATATATATATATTCACTTCCATTCTATATATTCGTGCAGTCAATTTACTTTAATCCATCGTTTCTAACTAAAACGATCTTGACACTTATTTATCTATTGCTGTCTCAGCTTTTACACCACATCAATATTTTATCATACTCAATTCCCACAACATCTCTTACATTGACCTGATTCTGTGATAAGTCGTAAGCTTAAGCACCTGTGTTAAGGACATCAGACAACAGATGAATCACAAATATACTACTTAAATATATATATTGAACATCTAGACACAGGACAAACACAAATATCATCATATAAATAGTTGTCCTGGGTGGGGATCGAACCCACAACCTTTGGCGCACAAGACAGGATCACTACCATCTGCGCCATCGGGTCCATCAAAAATTATTAACTTATTCAATATGATAATATTAGTAGGGAACAATTAACGAATTCCCACGGGCACTCCTTAGTATCATTAACTCCATGCACGTCCAAGTAAAATCTACAAATGTCTTGTCAACAATTGTCATGTTAACAGCCGCCCACGTGTCGATGCGATGACGTCACTCCCCGTAAAGCATAACTTTAACTCCCCGTTAAGTTATGCTAAATGAATTATGCAAACGGTTCCACGCACTTAGGGCTCACCCGTGTCCCACATCCCTTTATTACAAAAGTTGTAATGAATCGTTGGTGTAATTGAATTGGATCGCTTTGAGTCTGTCTGAATTGTTTCCTCATAATTACGAGAGCGTTAACAACCTTAGTTATAAATTAGTTGGTTTTAAACAACTCGTATTTATTAACTACTTTATCTGTATCTTTTGAATTGATACAACCTATAATTTAAAAAAAAAGTATTTCTCAAATAAAGATACTAAAATGTCAGCTTTTTTCTTACAATTGGCACTATTTTGAGGAGTTCATCAAAATGTATCTGTTTCTTTTAATCTCTTAAAGAAACAGAGAGAGATGACTAGTTTTATTTTAATTTTTGCTGTGTTATAAACGCAAATAATGAAAGAATCTCGATTCGTTTGGAAAAAATGAATGATTCTTGTAGGATTGTGAAAGTAAAAATGTTTATTGCGTATGAAGGAAATAATGGTACGGGCTATTATTTTTGTTTCACAAGAATCTTTCCACATATAAAATATTCAAAGTAGCAGACAACGGCTAGTTCAGACATATTTCTGAGAGGCCTATTCTGAATTGTAACATTAAGCTGACAAATTACACGCGAATTCCGAACCGTTCAAAATTCTTACCCAACAAAATTCCAGATAGTTTTCGTAAATAGTTGTAAAGTACCTTTATAAGAGGAGCCGAGTAGGTTTTCCAACTATTTAAGTTATTTAGGAGCCCCTTGTAAATCTTAATCGCCACCCAAAGTTTGGAGCAGTGACTCGTAAACACTGCCCGCATATAAATCAAGATTTAGAGATGCGATGGGTGTTGTCGAAATTTATCGATGAAAGTTTTAATAATATAATTTAATACTTATAGATGCAGTTAAACATTTAACAAAATATTGTATATTTATTGTGTTTTTTATGGGATGCTAGCAATAAGATTGAGATTGAAATAACTTTTAATTCAAACTATTTCTTTTTGAAACCGCTTTGATAAAGAATAAATAATTAGCACTTAATTATAAATGCAAGAATGCGATAATTGATTATAAGAGTCAGACAGAGTTGAATACGTACATAATCTGGTAAAATCTATTCTCAGTCGTCGCTTAAAATATAATAGGAACAAGAAATCTACGTCAAGATTGAAGTAAATGAAAATCTGTAGGCTGGTTCCTTAAATGGGGAACAAGTGGCTTTAAGTATGATAATTTTTACTAAAATAATTAACAATCATTATTTTATTGTGCTAACTGATTTTAAATCATAAATATATTACGATAAGATCAATAATCATCATTATCACCATCAACATGGCGTATCTTCACTGTGGGACGTAAACCACACCAAAAACCGATAACGTTGCTCGTAATTGCCGCGCTTGGTTGGCGTAGTGGCAATCGCGGTGGTGATTCTCCCTCTCCCTGTTGCATTTGCGTCATGCTGTTTCAGACGGATATATATCACTTATTAACAGATATTTGTCGCTATCTGACTTTTTTATTATCTAAGTCACATCTTACTGCCTCGCACCTGGTACTGAGATAGGTAACTAGTATTCTACTTTCTCCATAGCAATAAACAGTTGTTGTATTGGTCGAGGTCAATATAATCATAATAAAAGATACAATTCTATCTTAAAACTTGCATAAACTATTCTAAGCATTCACAGCACAAAGGAGACCATGACAGTTAACGGAAATAGAAGAAACAGTGAACTACACTTATTCTAATTTCTTGTCTTATAAAGAATGCTTTTTATACGTAAGTTCAAAAATGCTTTCTATCGATGCAATTTAATGATATTTCCCAGCACTATTTCTGCTATGATACCCATGGTGAGCTCGTATTTTATTGGAACTTTGCTACGTCGGAACTAAAACCGTTTATAGACCGCTATTGTTCTAGTACATTGTAAAAGTGTTGTTGTTGCTTGTATCGATTCAACTAAAAACTATTATCAGCTAGGAATATTTAAATGTTCATGTCATTATTATACGATACACATTTTATAGTAGTCGACTAAGTTCACAAACGCGGTATGCTTCCGTCCCGAAATATCACAAATATAAAACTAGCGCGTTGCCAACTTTGTGATTTGAAGATATTATGTCACATTTACCCAATAATTTCACTGCCTCTTTCGACCTTCAACACAGCATCACAAACACTACTTTTTGGCGGTAGAAATAGGTGAGAGTGAGATGCTAATGCAACTTTAGTACTACCTTATGTATGTAAAACGAGTTTGAAAGAGCTGAAGAATAGTGTTTCAAAATTTGGTATGTATTAATTTTATGCCTATTTGTTTTGAACTTGGATAAATAATTTGACCTGACATTGACTCAAATCTATTGCACTTTTATTCTTAAACGGCTAGTTAACCACTTGGGTTTTCTATGTTCACCTGTCTACCTATTCTATGGCTATATGGTGATTATTATATTGATTATGGCTAATAAACTTCTGTAACATTGTATGTAGTCTATAATAAAAACCCTAATAAATTACTATAAAGAAATAGAGAAAGAAATCAAAATATAGGTAACATTACAGATACAGATAAAAAAAATAAGAATGCAACAATAAAAACCAGAAAGTATGAAATAGGACTCAGACAAGAGGACGACGGCCAACTAGGCCTTCCTCAGCATTTAGCTTCCTGCGCGATGCCGCTGTAGCTTATATATATTAAATAAACCAAATAAAATTTGTATAGTTGATGGCAAAATGCCCTTACAAGACGGATTTGAAGTCTAAGTTTAAAATAAGTACAGAACGACATATATTTTTCCATAAAGATTATTCTGAATAAGCATTCCAAGAAAACACATTCAAAGTCAAGTGTCAAACGTAATTTCCAACAACTCCATTCAACGTTAACTGTACATGAGTTGTTCGAAGAAAGTTCACGAACTTGGTTTAAATTAATTAACGTAGCGAGACGAGTTTGAGTTAAGTTGAAATGAATATTACCATTGTGATTTTACGTGGTTGTAGAATTCGAAGCTTGATGTATGTTTTATTGTGTATATAAAAGAAGACAGGATTTAAAAGTATACTTTTCCTGTGAATTGTGAAAAATGAAAGGTAACCAAAACGTTAAAATGAAAAGTTCAACTAACCCCGTTAAAAACCGATAAAAATTATAATCATGAGTCTGTTTAGTCATCCGTGCTTTAAGTTGACGGATTTAAAGTAATACTACTCAGACGTAAATTTCAGTTACACCAAGTCTGTTTTAGCTGATCAAACAAATTTAAGGAAATATGGAATACCATAGCGAAGGTAAATATGCTACGTTTCATCCTAGGACAATAGAAAATATCGAGGGCGCCATTTGTAATTAATATATATATATATATATATATATATAGCCATCATCATAATCATAACTATTACGTCCACTGCTGGACATGTAGGACATCCATTGCAAGACGTAGGGCTCCCCAAGTAGTTATAGAATAGATATATAATACCCAAAACTCTTTTTACACTTACACGTACACGTACTTTTTCACAAATCAGAAACGCTATAAAGTTATGTTGACTTATAATATTACAATGTGATTTATTTTTCTAACAGTCTATGGGCTAGTGGATGTTTACTAAAACTAGGTGTAGTAAGCAAAAATAGTTCATAAAAATAAGAAATCAATTCATATAATATTGCAGAGCGCAGCTTTCACAACGGATTCCCAATGATGCTGCCCATCCTCGTCCTATGAATTTGAGCCACACTTTTTTGGATAGATATACTGCCATCTGTCAGTTCTGGTGCCTTAGTCGCCTCTTACAATGCCCGTTAAAGAAGGTAGGTACTATACTACTGTGCCAGTAGCTCACGGCTTTTAAATTCACTCGGAACTTCATATCCAGAAGCAGTAATTTTATTATCTTATTTGTTTATAAATATAATTTCTTAGATATATGCCATACGATCAGAACTATCCATCATTGTATGTGGTTTATATATAATTATACATATAACATATATAATAAAAACAAGTTTAAGTTAATTTCGTAAATCTATCTCTCATATAAATTTAGTGCTAGCATTTAGTCTGATTACGACTCTTTACGACCGAGTAATGCGAGTAGTTGGAGTTTGTGAATTATGGTCACGAACAATCTACCGAAGAATTCATTACCTCAGGCATTTTAGATAAAACCTTTTTATTACTAATTAGCGGCCCGCTCCGACTTGGTCCGGGCATTATCAAATTTTATTCCTTTGATCCCGATAACCCTGATACTATGAAAGTATTAATACTGTTCGTGGGTCTTCAATTTATCCCGATCCCATTTACCCAGCACCAATCTGGACAATTAGAAACACAATAAAAAAATAATTTTGTGAATAAATTATACAGTTACGCGGATACATACATTTCTACAAATAAAAGAAGAGTTCATTAATAATAAATTTACGCAACATCTTATTGACCTGATTCCAAGATAAGATTACTATAGTTCCTTCCTTTTAAATTTCCCAAGATAAAAAAGCTTAAAGTACTTGTGTTACGAACAACAGACAACAAAGAAATCACAAAAGTAACACCCAAATACTTATTTTACCTACACACCGAATCGACAAAAATATTGTTCATATACATTTTTGGCCCCGCCTGACTCGGGTTTGAACCCACGACTCTTGACACATAAGATAAAAACACTACCAAATGTGCCATCCAGCCCATCATTACGATAGCAATTTATTGAGCCTACATTGTTAGATAGCCACTCATAGGCACATGATAGCACCAGGAAGGTACAGATTTGCGTGCCACATAGCCATTCGGCTATTAGACAATCAATTGCAAGAGCAGGTGGCAAGCACCGCGATATTGAGTCATAATTCAAGGAAGCACTTGCACCCGCCATGTTTAATATTTACGGCTGAGGTGGCGGGGGACGGCCAAGAGTGCTGATACTGAAGCATATTGCACTTGCCAATATATATGCCTTGGCTTGGTGTTGCCCACTATTTCTATAGCAATACGAAATTAAAATTACGGGAGAGGCGATTTTTTTGCTAATTTTCAGTAATTATTCAATAAGAATACAATCCAATAAAAATTAAGAAAAAAGTTGAACCAAGGATCCCATCATTAATATAAATAGTAACATGAAATAAAGATATATAATTATCCGCTACAGAAATATTATCTTATCAGTGCGTAAATTATTTTTAATGCCTTTAAAGTCAAACAGGAAGTAATGACGTGAACCATTATCAATTACTTTAAGACTTGTCTTCGGAAAATATCAATCTAATATTGATTCTTCTAATGAAGAGTTCCCAAATGTTTTGAATACGTTACTTACATGACATATAATAATATTTTCCTAATACGTTATAAGACCTGACTGACGACTTTGCCAAATATTTAAGAAACACAAAAATTACATTTACGTATAAGATTACAAACTTGTTATTCTTTTTGCTTTATAAATTTAGATATTTTAAAAATAATAATACAGCTATGAATTCAATGTAAAAGGATGTAGAAACAAATTCATCTGAAAGTAAATTCTTCTAACATCAGTTCTAATTGCAATTCCTATTGCCCAAACCACTTGGAGCAAACCTGCAATTTTCCTATTTACCAGCTCATTCAATATTAACAGACACCTCAGCACTCCACCCACGTGTTGCGAGGATCATAAAAAGTATACTGCCGTTGAGGGCGCACAAATTACTTCATATGCCAACAATTCGTATTCCACGCGTGCTGTGTACCACCCCTTTAAATATTAACTGAAACAACATTACATAACGGAACATCGCCCTGTCTAATTCAGGTAAATCGGGCTGCTATTGACATCTTCGGGAAAAAGTGGTCAGAGAAGTAAGTATTTTTAAAATACTTAGAGATGAAAAAATATTCATTTTCTCTTTGTAGTTTGAATTTATATATTTTATATTAATGTGGAATTTGCCATTTTGCGTGTGGCGTTTTTCGCGTGTGTGGGTCTGAATTATTATTATTGTTACTATTGTCTCAATATATAACTAAATTGAGCCGTTAATTCGGTTTTAGGCTTATTTTTATCAAGTTATTATTTTATTGATAATTATAATATGCGTAAACTTTTAAATATTGAAAACAATCAAATAATAATAACCAATAAAACAAAAAATATATTTGCTAGATTTTAAAGCCTTTAAAGCCTAGTTTTGAAGTTTTACGAGTATTATTGAAAAATATGAATTTAATTAATTTCAATATTAAGCCGTCCGTGCTGTGTGGTACCGTCAGAGCAGAATAGTACTCCTCCCCTGCACCAGGCGTTGTAAGAGGCGACTAAAGTACCCAAACTGAGAAATGGCAGTATATCCGTAACAGTGTAGCTCAAATGCACAGGGCGGGGATGGGCAGCAGCAACCCTGTCGCGAAGCTACACTCTGCAATTGCCAACATGCTGCCCAGCGCAGCCATTATAGGCAAAGTTTCTCCTTTTTTGGGAAGGCCTTTCCAGCAGTAGACTTCTAATGGCTGATGAAACTAAGATCGTCTACGACAAGCTATTAATTCTCCGAATCTGTATCTATTTCGATATCAATATTTAATTAATAGTTGTTAATACTTTAACGTTTGTATATTTCTACTGACATAAGCACGCAAAAAACAATTCCATTTTTTGAATGCCTACAGCATTAACCATACCCTCTTTTATAAGTTTTTTAAGAGATAAAACTTTTTTTCGCCTTATTTTGAACCTCTTTCCCTATCTGAAACTATCCTGCTATGAAGCATGACGTCTCATTTCGACGCCGCGTGATTTATTCACTCAATTACTTCGCCTCCTGCGGTGCGGCGGGTTTAACGCCTACCCAGGATTTTTCTTGCAGATTTTATTATTTCAGAACTCGCTTTTGTCGCAGGTTTTTATTTTTCAAGTTTTGGTTTTTATTTTATGACTGTTGTTGATTTGGGGTGAACGGACGGGTAGTGTAGTGAAGTGTTTACAATTTTGGGGAAGTAGAAATTATATGATTTTATTTAGTTTCGTTAACTATAAATGCTAAAGTTGTCTGGTTTATGGGGCGGTAGTGTTTTATGTGCATCAAAGATCGTGGTTTCAATCCACACTCCGTATAAACTTTTATGTGATAAATATTTCTGTTTATTCTGTGTGTAAAATATACATATTTAAGCTTGTATCTTTTGTCTGATATTAGTAATACAAGTGCTTTTAGCTATTGATGCGTGTAGTCTCCGATATTAGTAAATATAAGAGATGTTGTGTAAATCTAAAAAAAAAAATACTCAATTGGCCATCAAAAATATCTAATTTAATGAATTGGCATTGCTTTATCGTTTTTATTAAATTTCAGCTAAGACAAAAATTACAAACATATTATGAAATTTTTCTTTGAATTTTATTTAATAAGCAAATATAAATTTGATAAAATACCTTTCATTTGTATCTTTTGTTGAGGTCATTTCAGTTTAATTATTTAGAGAGAAGGTTCTATCAGTAGGAAGAGACTAAACAATTCTACGTACAATCTAGACTTCCTTAGATCAGATTAGACTAGATTCAAGTGCAGTAAAACAGAGAAGGCTACGGTCGGGGGTGAATAAATCAGAGGCCGTTCTTAGAACCAGTTAGTTACACACTGCTAACAAAACCACTTGTTTAGATCTCATTGTTCAGGGTTAGCAAGTTCCTTTTAAGAGTTTAGTAAAGTATAATGATGTTGACTAAATTATGTTTTTAAAGACATACAATTAAATGTGCGATGAAAGTTGTAAATGTCATTCAGATTCCATTTTTGTTCTGAATTTTGATTGTATTTTAGCTATACTTGGCATTCCTTGTAGAGCAATAGATGTGCCAAGCATAAACCATTAATTGTAATGACTGTTCCGTATCAACTTAAAATAAAAAAATCTATACAACATCTCATGAACAGACTCAAAGATAAGGTAGATTGAAACGAGGTTTATTTAAATACCCATGTTTAACAGCTAAAACAATCACAAATGTCCATCACATAAATATTTGTGGGTGGGGACCAAATCCACGATCCCTGGCGCTTTAGACAGGGATTCGTCATGAGACTTGTCAAACCAAGGCCTAAATTTTTATATGGATATGTACATTAATTCAGGTGTCTTCGTAGGAGTGAGTATATATCAAGACCTGAAACGGATACATACAAAATTACATTGATTGAAACCGACCAATTTTGAATATTCTAAATTTTAATTTTAGTAGAAAGATTTCACCGTAGTGTACCGCCCGAGCAATATAGAACCTTACCCTGTACCTATTGCCAGAAGAAATGACGGTGGTACCGGAATAGAAGATGGAGGTACATCCACCCGAAGCAGTGTAGCTTAAGATAATATTTCCTAGTGTTCTTTTTGTGCAGAGAAACCAGCGCCATTTCTATGATGTTGTAGGTAAACAAATACTCAAATGTCAAACCTTTTAATAGTTCGAAGCAATCAATAAAGAAAACCATATTTTAACTAATATCCAATTAAGATTCCAATTAAGAAGAACGGCCTTGAATAAATTCAAGAAATATGTTAAAAAAGCTGTTATCTCCAAACCTTACCAGGACTGAACTGCTCTAGTCACTAGCTTTAAGACAATGGTTTGTGAGCCATTTATGAACCTGACACCATAGGGTTTTACTAATACCAAATACTATTAGTGGTGTTGGATGAATCTTTATTACCACCAGTTTTTCTTACAGATTCCTTTCTGGTGGGTCGCGTAATGAACTTGCTGTAAACTTAGTTTCAAGGATCGTCTTGTGCCGGTAGACTAGTTTAAGGCGGACCTCACGATAATATCTGTGATAATATATTCGATTACTTTTCTTGGGGAGGCCTATATAGGCCACTGATGGATATCCATCAGTGGACGTCCTACGGCTTCTATGATGATGAAGTATTAATGTAGTTTAAATGCAACCTTTTTGGTATTTTTTTTGCTAGGTTTTCCGTTGTGTAAACCTCCTTGGGCAATCAGTTGCCAACACTCCCATAAATAGCCTCAGTATCCGGAAGGCATGATTTTTGTTATTAATGTCGCCGTCCGAATAAATTTACGAATACTATGTTCTAGTTGGTTTGTTTGTTATAGGGTTGGCAAATACATAACATATATTTTGAATTATATTTATTTTCTTTATATAATCTTAAAGGTCGTTTCCCCATAATTGCGCTGTTCAGGCGTGTTTTGCGCGCGTCAACGTTTTTCGTAACTTCAACCGTTAATGCAGCACACGAAATGAAAGTTCTGGACACTTATATTTTTCGCCTGTTTTTTGCCACATTTTTTAATGCTCTCCTTTTATAATATATTTATGTATGAATAACATATATGTATACACACATATCAAATAGCCTAAGTTTTTCCTTTTTATCTGCCAGTAAAATTTTGATTAAAATCGTTCTAGTCGTTTCAGAAATTACCTTAAACAAATATATAGATGTATTTAGGAAAGAGCAGTTATTTTAATATTAAAAACAGCCACTCTTATTTATTGATATGTATTGATTACTAGAATTTAGGAATATTTATGTTATAATTATATAGTTTGGTTAAACCATTTTTTTAGATCTTACATTAAGCCTATATAAATAGGTAGTATATTGTTTAATGCGGTAATTTGTTATTTTATTATGTATGTTCTATTGGTAGTGTGAGACTTATAAATTGATGCTTAAACTCGCACTATAGCAAATAAGACATTATAGAAGTATAGACGCAGAGAAATTAATTACCTACTCCACGCCTCTACGAATTAAGCCCAGGTGCTTTTGCTTAGCGCTAGACTATCTTTGTTAAGCACTTTGCAATTATCTATAAAATGTATGAAAGCTAAGACAATACTTTATTGGTGGGAATTAATAAATGAACCTTAAGCCATTCCACTGGCAGACAATTATTTTATATTAAGGAAGTGTTAAAGTTAAAGAGTTTCTTTATGTTTTATTTAATTTGATTGATATCTACTTGGTGTATAAAAACATCATTATCATACAAGCCATTGCAAGTGGACTTCCAATGCTAGACATAAGCCTCTCAAGAAAGGGGGAATTAGCCTATGATTGCCGCGCTGGGCAAGCGTTTTGGCAATCGTAGAGCACAGCTTTTGCGACGCGGATTCTGCTGCCCATCCTCACCCTGTCCATTTGAGCTGTACTGTTTCAGTTGGATATACCGCCATCTGTCGGCTGTGGTACCTTAGTCGCCTCTTACGACACCTGGTACAGGGGGAGGCACTATTCTAGTCTACCACTTTATTCACTCACAGCTGAATATAAAAACATGTATGTATTTAATATTGTCCTTGGTCTAATCTCGTTCTTTTTATTGCATGGCAATAGCTTTAGTTAATGTGTCAAACCACTTTTTAAGATACTATATCTTTTTCTACTGCATTAGGTTTTTGCCCGTGACTTTAAACGCGATATATTTACTTCTCATTCAATCAATATATTTTCCACAGAAACATATTTTCAAGATAAAAGTAGTATGTGTTACTTCATACCAGCAATAATCTCTGTGCTAAATTTAATTAAGATCTGCACTGACGTTTCGACGTGAAACAAAGAAAATTCTAACAAACTTTTGCGTTTATAATATAAGTATGGAATAACATAGCCAAAGGGTACGGGCAGAATAGAAGAGTACCTCTATGCCAGGCATCGTAAGAGGCGATTAAGATGCCGGAACCGACTGATGGCGGTATATCCAACAGTTACAGTGTAGCTCAAATTGACACGGCGGGGATGGGCAGCAGCATCCCCGTTGCAAAAATTACGGTCTGCAATTGACAACACTCCTGCCTAGCGCGGTAATTTTAGGCAAATTTCCCTCTATTTTGTGGTGGCATGTCCAGCAGAGGACTTTAGAAGGAACAGAAATCAAACTGATTTTGAATTTCGAAATTTATATTAACGTATGACGTACGATGGGCCCGATGGCGCAGATGGTAGTAATCCTATGTTATGGGCCCAGGGTTGTAGGTTCGCATCCCAGGGCAAAAAATTCTATGATGATATTTGTGTTTGCCCTGTGTCTGGGTAGTAAAAATGTATTTAAGTATTATATTTGTGATTCCTCTGTTGTCTGGCGTCTGTAACAAGTGCTCTAAGCGACGAATATTGACCTGACTCCGTGGTAATATATAGGATGTTGTGGGTCTATTTATATAATATTGTTACTACTCGGAAATTACCAAATATATTTAAAATAACACTCGGACACAATAACACTGTATAAAAAGCATACAGCAAACACTTCCGACTGTAGTAACCGAAATTTCCAAAGTAAACACCTCACCGGGGTCGCGGTCGGCCCGTTTGACAAATAAAGTCGCGTCGGGTTCCCGCTTGGGCAGCCCTGGCACAAAGCGAACGTTATAAATTATTTATCAGTTGCGGAACCCTCCCGGCCCGGTGCCATACATGTGTTTTTGTACCGTTGGACGATCGTAACAAGGTGTATATTATCATCGTGTTACAATACAAATTCAGTAACAACGCTCGTCATTTACAATTCTTTTTTTAAAGCATTTTTAAATCGTTAAATGGCAAAATAATTGAACAGTTTTTTTCTCTGCTATAATAGATGCAACTCAATGACTAATGACCCTAATGATATAATAGGACATAGATATTGACATTTGAACTAAACGGGTTATGAGATGAACCTGATGACGCGGATGGTAGTGACCCTATATTATGCGACAAGGATCATCGGTTCGATCCCGAACCAGTACAAACATTTATGTGATATTTATATATTATTATATTATAAAGATATTTTTTTCTGTCTGAGTATTATTAGCATGTCTTATGTCCATTTTGATTTTGATTTCAGTAGTAATTACTAATATACTGTGATTGTGACAGACAAAATCTTATAAAAATACAATAACCTTTTGGTTTTAAACAACAACTCTTAGAATTAGGAACCCTTCCATTCACTTTCAAAGCAAAGTATCAGAAATACAAAGTTTATCCTGTCAAGTTATTACCTTGAACAGATCTTTCACCTGAGAGGCATTTGAATTTCAAAGCGATTATAAAACTTCGCACGATGCACCCTTTGTAGGGTAGTGATGTGATATATCGATACTGACATAACTTGGGAACGTTTTGTAATGGATTGATTCTATAAGCTTAATGGAAAAGTTCAAAAGGACTTAATTCTGGTATGCGTAGCACCCAACAGGTAGATTGCCTTCGGTAAAATTTGTACTATAAGTGTACGAAGCTTTAACCCAAGGCTGTAGACTTTAGCTAAAAAACTACAAAAATATTTACATGTAGAAAAATGTTGCCGTAAGGTATCATCAGAGTAAGATAGTATCTCCTTCCTGTACCAGGTATCGTACAAAATTCTCTCTTCTTTGCGGAGGTCTATATAGTGGACTTCTAATGGCTGATGTGATGATAATTTTATGTTCCTAATAAAATCCAGACAAATAATTTACATCGATACCACTAACTTATATACAACCATCCCTACTATCACTACGGAGAAGTGAAAAGAGTATTTCCAACGGATTTTTTCCCATAATGAAAGGTAAAGGCCCAATAAGTAGCTCAATCAAATTGCATTATCGCGAGTGCGCCCCCTGGCGTCGGCAAATTGAATTACGCCAACCTCGGACTGTAGCCGTGCGATTGACTGACGCATTTCTTGCGAAGTAATTTAAGCTTCATAGCGACATAGCTGTTCCTGATTTGTCTATAAAGTAGTTTTATTAATAAAACTAAATTTTGACGGCTTTAAACGTGGTTTCCGATGTTACATGTCTCATCATCAAAGCCATAAAACGACCAATACTGGACATAGGCCTCCCCAAGAAAGGAGAACTTTGCCCATTTATGCCTCGCTGGGCACTCGTGGTGGCAATCGCAGAGCGTACAGAGTTTTGCGACGAGAATGCTGCTGCTCATCCCCGCCCAATCGCAGTTGAGCTACACTGCTTAGAATAGATACCGCCATCTGTCGGTTCCGGTACCTCAGTTGCTTTATATGTCACCTGGCACAGGAGGACGTACTATTCTACTCTGCCGGTATCGCACAGCTAAATGTTTTGTTTAAATGTTTATGTTTGACGATTCGATTCATTCGCGGTAATAACTTTCATGAGCGTAAAAGTATAAGTTATAGGAATTTTGCAGAATTACTAAGATAACGGTAGTTACTTTTTTGTATTATCTAAACTTTGATAAATCTAAACAAAACGTGCTATCTTAGTTTGGCCCTAGGCTTGCGGATATATTTTATTACCAGCCCTCTGTAAGTATACGAACCCGGTAATTTATAATGTCTTGATACCATTTATCTCTTTCCACTAGTTACTTGTTTTTATTGTTAGTATTGTCCGGTTATTACGCATTCTTTTTTATTTTGCTAAGAATAAACGAGTGTGTATAAAAGTACTAATAAGAGTACAGGAAGCAAGACAGGTTACTACCTGTCGTACTACCAGTAGAAGCAATTCCCGACGTGACGAAGACGTGATGTAACAAAATATTTGGTTGAAGGCAGTTCTAATCACGCATCGGATCAATTATCACATCAACACGAAATAAAATAATTATTTAGTGTTTGAGGTATTTTCGTTGTTTTTATATTTTTCAAAATAAAGTCCAGACCCTTGTTTCAGACAAGAATTATCTAGTAGTTGCTATCTTGCGTGCTGTGGGTTTGATTCCCATACATGAAAATATTTTTATGACGAGTATTTATATAGTGTGTTGACAAGTGTTAAGTATTATAATGTGTTTAAGTATTATATCTGTGGTTCTTATATTATCTGAAATCCGTAACACCATTGCTTTAAGCGACTTATCTCGAAGTCAGGTCAATTTATTTGAGATATTGCATGAATGTATACATTTATTTTATTTCTTCGCACGATTGCTCTTGAACAAATTATCTATTTTATTAAAAATGTTTAGTTTAAACATGCTACTTTTTGTTCACGTTTCAGTTACATATATAAGTGTTGTAATCAACGTGCAACGTGTACTATAGTCACACTCAACCGCCAGCCCATTGTACACATTTAACGAGATGCAGGGCATAATTAATGAATCGCTGTTCGCGTTAAATTCGCTAAATATTCTAGCAGTACCCGCGCCGCCTGCGGCTGGGCGCAGCCGCATCGCTACAAGCCTAGCAATCACTGCCATTGTTGGAATCTGGAGAGGGGAGCGGGAATAATTTATAATCTTCTACAACGTACTAAAGTCTGATACCCAGAGAAATAGACAGGAAATTTCTGTTTAAAAACGGTCTTTTAATTTAGCAATATGAATTTTCTTTATATTTCTTATTCAAGATCGGCTAGAAAAGATGCTTTTAGCTTTTGTCATATTAAGTGATTTGTCCAATTATGTGTATGTAGTAAATTATATATTACTAATAACATCCCGCGGGTTCACCTGAATCTATCCTATTCTCGTGAGAATAATTACTAAATAGTATTAAACATAGTTGCTGTCACGCAGATCGTATGTTTGTTTGTCGACCCGGTTTAATAAAAAAATGTTTATATTCAGTTTTATATTGCTTTTCGTCAGAGTGGACAACATACTTCGCGGGATATTATCAATTATACCTATTTCATTCATGCTTTTTGAGTAGCTTCAATTCAGCTAGGTATTAGTAAACAATACGCTGCAAATTGAAGTCTAATGTCCGCCAGTCCAGCCAGTTCCGGTAACGGTGTTCCGGCGCGTGAACGTTCCGGCACTCGTCTGATTGCAGACGGTGAGTCAGCACTATTTGGACTGCTCATTAGGTTTGCTGATTCCACGTTTCCTCTCCCTCTGTGTTGTTTCGTCAATGGTGAAAAGTAACAATTGACTTGTTTATATTGTTAACCGCACGAAGCCGTCAGAGTAGAATAGTACCTCCCCTGTAACGGGTATGGTATCGGCGGGTATGGGTAGCAGCATCCCCGTCGTAAAGTTGCACTCTGCGATTGCCACCACGCCTGCCCAGCGCGGCAATCATGGGAAAAAGCACCCCAATCTTGGAGGGGCCTATATCTGACAGTGGGCTTTTTTTATGGTGGATATGATGATTTTTCATATTCTGATATGGATTTGTCGTTCTTGACAACTGTTGGCGGAAAGTAACAGAAATATCGCACTTAAAATATGAACGGTTTTTCTCCTTAACCTTTCAAAGCCGTTAAGTAGTTTTATTAAAGTAAAAGGTTAACCTCTTAGCTATAAAAAAAAGTAATTATAATTATTGAGATTGCAAACCTACAAATCGGCAGAGAGCAGCTGTAACTAATATATATGATTTTCTTCTATAAATGCTTTAATCAAACATCATAGAATCTTATTTTTAAGCCATACTTCATTAAATTAATGCGTAAGACTTACTTGTAATATAAAGTTATAAATAGGAAAGTCTCTATTTATTTTTTGTTCAAAAGCCTCATTTACTTCACCATGTCACAATGGTAAGACGAAATACATGCACACAAATGTTCTAAGTTCTATTTACTTTAATCGATTAGAGTGTGACCTTTAAAAATATTGCGAATTTGAAAGAGTAATTATTGGATTAGGTTTTATTTAGGGAATTTCTATTAGCTTTTTTATTTATCTTATTATACCACCGGAAGAGTAGAATAGTACCTCCTCTTACATCAGGTATCGAACGATGCAACTAAGATGTCTGAAACAACACATTGAGGTATATAACGGCGTAGCTCAAATTCAATAGTGCTAAGATGTGCAGGTCTACCTCATGCAGAAGTTATGGTTAGCTAGTTGCTTATATTACTTGGCGTAATTTTAAAACGTTTTATTTCATTTTGTTTTTGTAATAAAATATCATTACATTTTTTAGAAGTAGTGTTTTTTTAAAAAAACCTAAACTGCCGTCTCGCCCATAGACACGTAGGCTTTGGTATGAATAAATAAGCGGTCCAGTAACCCGGTACAAGTCGTAAACGGTTATATTAAAAGTGTTGCCATTTTTTCCCGGTGTAACGAAACCTGCGGTGGCAACCGCAGAACATTGCTTTTTCGGTTCCACCTCAATATTTATCGGTACCGTTTGTTTTGGTTTTACGGCGCTTTTGTTTCGATTTGTTTTTTATTGAGTAAAATCTCGTGTGCTGTGTACATTGCGGCCTCAATAAATGTGTCGTGATAGTTTGTGCAAATCATATACTAAAAAAAACATTGCATTACGAACTGATTTATGTATACAACGTGGCGTGAAAGTCATAATTTATTATGACTTTCACATTAAGCTGCCTGAATTACATTTATTTTGATAGATAAATATTGAATATTATAAATTTGTGGAATTATGTGAATTAACACTTGACATGCCTAGAATCATAGACAAGAATACATTTCTAAAGACCGTAGAAGAAATTAATATATATATAGTGAGGTGCATAGACCACGCCAAACATAGTATTGTGCAAAAGCTACTCATATAGTAAAAAGATCAGCTTTTTTATATAACATCTATATATATCTTTTTTATATAAATATAATACTAAAATACATATATTTCCCACCCAGGCACAGGACAAACACAAATATTATCATGTAAATATTTTTCCTGGATGGAAATCGAACCCACTAGCCTTGGTTCAAAGGATAGGATCACTACCATCTTTGCCCTCGAGCCTGTTAATCCTTTATTTCCGGAAAATGTTTGGTTCCCGATGGAAAGGTTGCTTTTATTTCGTAAAGTCTGGGGCTCTCAGGTTTTACAAAACAAAATTTTGTCGCAACTGAAGTCCGGGGCAGTAGTTAGTCTTAAAATATGAATGCTCCCAGAACTGAGGGTCCCGTATTTAATTAGACAACGCAGCAGGTTCAATGTACCGTGAACACAGATATCCGGGAGGGGGAGGTGGAACGTGGTCGCTCCTCTCTTGGACATTTTCCATCCTATAATTTGCTAAATAATGACCAGATTTAATGGCCTTTTAAACTTTTTTTAAAGATCTCTTTGGTTATAAAGTACTTATAATCTTAGCGTTCATAAATTTAACTTAAGTTTCTTAAGAGGTTAATACACTTGCTTTATGTAGCCGCACGCAGTCCTGACGAAGTAAGGTAATACTTCCCTCTGTGTCAAGAGGCGACTGAGGTACCGGAACCGACAGATCGTATATCCACACAAAACCGAGCAGCTCTAATATATCAGGGCTAGGAGGTGCTTCAAGAATTAAAATATAACTCACCCTACAGACGTCGTTCTGTCTTATATATGTTCAGCAAAAAAAAATATTTCGCCTATAAACTGAGATATAAACTATACTGTCTCTCAAGTTGAATCAAATTGCATACAGTAAGCAAACATTTATTAAAATCAGTTCAAATCGTTAAGAAATTCATCCCGGACAAACACTGTGACACGAAATTATTTATATATTAAAGATATTTAAATTGACATAGTTTGAAACAAGGAACACAAATTTCGTAATATTTATTGTTACTATTAATTTTTCCATTTATAGACGGTACTCTAAATCCCAGAGAGATAGCACAATGCTCGTATATTCAATACAGGCAGTTCCTTAAAAGCGGAATATTTTAAGACAATAAAAAGACTCCAGTGGGAGAGCGCAGATGCGCCCGAGCTCTGAATAATTACCGGGAGGCCTTAGGCGAGTCCCCGGTAAAGGTTGAATCATACTTGATAAACGGAAATTCTATTAATTAATTCTTGATACTATTCTTTTTTAATAAATTATGTTATATACATAAATATTATGTTATATTTTCGAATTACAAATAATATCAATTAATAATTTCACACGAGATCTCATACGTTGACCTAACTCCGAAATAAATAGCTTAAAGCACTTGTGTAATGGATATCAGATATCTGAGATATTACAAGTATAATACTTAAATACATATAAATAACTCCTCGACACAGGATAGATACAAATATTCAGCACGTTAATATTTGCTCGGGGTGGGGATCAAACCTACGTACGTAAGTATTATATTTGTAATGCCCCTGTAGTCCAATACCCGTAACATTAGTGTTTTAAACTTATCTCGGAGTCAGGTGATAGCTAAAAATGTTGTTGTATAAATTTTTATTGGCATCTCTCAGAGATTTTTAATCGGACTAGTCGTATGTCCAGTTTCAATCTGTTTCTATGATTTTAGGATTGTTTTTCATGTTCATTTTAGTGCAATTGCAGGTTATAGATTCACGATGTAGAATTTTAGATCATGCCCATCCCCGCTCATCCTGTTTCGTACATACGAAAATTTATCCATATACACCGGCATTTGTCGGTTGCGTTGCATCAACTGTCACTTAAGCCACCTATGTTTCAAACTATAGGTAACATATACTTCTGTTTTGAATCTAGATATTCCTGAAAATATTCACAATATTCAACGGTCAATTTTTAATTTATATAATTCCTTATTTAATACATATCTATGTTTATAAAACGGAAAAGCTGACTAACTGCGTGGTTGACATATCAATGCAGGGCCTAAACAACAAGGGATAAAGTATTTAAATGTTGCACAGAGGTTCCTTTAAGAATGTAGGGGAGCATATATAAAGGATTTTTTTAAATACACCCTCTAAAGACGTAAAATGGGGGAGTAAAGTTAGCATACAATTTTGCTGTTTTTAAAGTTATTCGAATAAAATTCTGTATAAAGTTCCTTTGATGAAAGTCATAAAAGACGTGAAAAATATTTTTTCGGAAATCATCCCTTAACAGGGTGGTAAAACCGCATTGCACAATTAATATTTAATTAATCTAAAAAAATACTAATGAGTAATTTTCACGAAATTACATTGACAATAGTGTTTTAAGTGAATTGTGAACGCGCCTTTACCAGCGGATAAAAAAAACGCGTGAAATTTTTATACTAAAGGCCCAATAATTCATCTTTCATTTTCATTAAAAATGTTTTATGCCTGAGAGAATAACATAATGTGTCTCTTAAACGGCTACTTGAGAGTAATAATGTACATAGTTATATAAAAAAATAATTAAAATCAATAATAATTTTGATTGTTAGTTAATATTTATATTAATAGTAAATATTCATCATGATAACAAAGACAAACTACTGTAGTTTATTAGGAATTAGTCAACAGGTTTGTATCACCAAGACATCTACAGATCAATCAGTACTGGCGTTTTTAGATAATTAAAGAATGTCGACGACGGGTGGATACACGATAACTATCTATCCGTTACATTACCTGTAGTAGTACTATTATAATACTCTGTAAGTATATATTTAATTTAAGAACAAGAAGAAAGCCGTGATGTACCGGTAAAGTAGAATAGTACCTCCTCTTGTACCAGGTGTAGTAAGAGGCGATTAAGGTACCGAAACCGACGGATGGCGGTATATCCATCCAAAACAATGTAGTTGATCTGGGCAGGGATAGGCAGCAGCATCTCTGTCGCAAAAGCTGCGCTTTGCGAATGCCGACACGTTTTCCCAGGGCGGCAATTATGGGCTAAATTCCCTCTTTATTGGGGAGTCCAGCAGTGAACTTAAAATGGGCGAAAGATGATGATGAAGAACAATGATCTTCTTTTGTTTTCTCAGTTGCTCAGCCCATAACTCTTTCGATAATATTGAGAGTATCAATGAGCCATACTGAGTACGCTGTGAGGTCCGATATTAGAACCTGAGGAGATAATAGTACCTCTGTGTCACGTGTCGTGAGAGGCGATTGAGGTACCGGAACCGGGAAATGGAGGTATATCCACCAAAAGTAGCATAGCTCAAATACAACAGGACATGCATGGGAAACAGCATTCCGGTCGCGAGGTTACTCTATGCGATTGCACCGCGCCTACCAAGCCCGACAATTATATGCAAAATTGTTATTTTCTTGGGAGGCCTTTGCCCCGCATTTGACTATTGTGATGATAACTATACTGAATGGTCTATCATTATCGAATTGCGTACTGGCGACACGAATTGTTTCATTACATCTAAAGAATGCTCGAGTATAACACAATTTACATATACTATGACGTAATCGTCTCCGAAATGAACTGCTTTATAATCCTAACTTTCGAAGGGTCGTATCCAAGTCGGGGGCTGGGGTAAGTTACAAAGAAGTTACAGAGTCTGATGTCAAACAAGGATATGCACTCCGCCGCTCGAGGCGGCCTCGTCGGCCGAAACTAATCTAATGTAGACAGCTTTTAGTTCGTTCCGACGTATCCGGGTATCGGGGTACGAGTCGCTCTAGTTTTGTGTATATGAGAAGTTTGTAATTGGGTTGTTTATTTAGTGCATAGCTATTGTCGTAACATAGTCTATGTGTACCATTGTACACAAAGACTATGTTACGATTGCCAATTTTAAGTTCAATTACAATAATTGAAGTCTTTTTATCCTTGCTAATATCATAAATGTAAAAGTAACTCTGTCTGTCTGCCTGTTACGCTTTCCCGATTAAACCTCTCAACCGATTTTGATGAAATTTGGCACAGATAATCTTTAGACCCTTAAAAAGGACATAGGCTATTTTTTAATTCAAAATAAGAGTTGTAAGAGGTTGAAAAGGGGGATGAAAATTTGTATGGAAGTATCGCTATTTTTAGAGTTAGAAACTTGAAACTTATTGTTCAGGCTATTCATTCGATATAAATAAATATGACATTCAACGTTTATATAAGTTTAGGTAAAGAGGTATGGTACCCAAAAAAACTATTCAACGTGGACGAAGTCGCGGGCACAGCTAGTTATAAGTATATATCAGTTAAAAAAATTGGGCTCGTATTAAAATCAAGCATCATCATCACCACAACAGCTGTAAAGAGTTCACTACTAAACTTACCCTGACAAGAAAAATTACGCCTTATTTGCTCCATAGAGCTGGTGTGGTGGCAACCGCACTCATTCCCACTCACACCTAGTCCGCTCCGTTCCGTATACTTGGTACCAGGGTAAAATACTATTCTAATCTGCCGTAGTGGCAGAAGCTGCCCATGGCATACATCAAACACGAAACTATTATACTGATGAAAATCGAAGAGTCGTCTATTTCACGATATATAAAACTCCTGAATCCATACGTCTAAAAGAATACGTGTTCTAGTAGAATCTATATTTATGATCACTATAATAATAATCATCAGGACTTAAGTCTCCTCTAGAAGGAGGGAGTTTCTGCTTATGATTACCGCGCTGGTTCAAGGTAGTGGCAATCACAGAGAGCAGCTTCGCGCCAAGAATTCTTCTGCCCATTCACAACCTGTTGCACTTGAGTTACACTGTTTTGGATTAATATACCGCCATCTTTCGGTTCTGGTACGTCCTTTACGATACGTAGAACAGAGGGAGGTACTATTTCTACTCTGCGAGTACTCTAGGATAAAAAAAAATTAAAAATGTTTAAATATATGAAAGGGGAAAGTTAAGAGGTGCATATATATTGACAAAAGGTTAACACAACAATTTTATAAGATTAAATACATACATCACGACTGTGTCCTGTGTCTTGCTACGATCTTGGCATACCTTTCTTTCTTCCCTTACTTACATTAGGCCTTTCATACACGCTCGTTTATTCTGGGTACTTCTATTCTGGTCCATCATGTATTAATTATTCCATTCACTTCCGCGCTATATATTTATGCAATCATTATACTTTCATCGATTCTTTTTACACGTGCAAATTAGTTATTCTACTATTGCAAACTTATTTTATGGTTAAATTGGTTTTATGTTAATGCTATAGTGTAGATGTTAAACTAATTCTGAGAAGGAGCAATGAAATATTTACCGACCAGCGCATTATTCTCTAGCGAGAACTAGTAGTTGGACTAAAGTAATCCTTCAATATAATTCTGAAGCTGCATTAATTATTCCACAATTTGTTTGTGCAAAGTAATATAAATTTCGTTTGTAGCAACAAAGTTACGGTGAGAATATTTATAGGTAGTCCGATATTTACTACTTAGCCAGGCCCGTGTGAAGGGATGAAAGAAAATTTATTTATTTTTATTTTATTGTTTTGGACAAAGGAGGTGGCAGTATACACACTTCGTGTAACCCTCAATTTTCATGTGGGTCAAAAAATTTATTGTCGCCTGGGGAGTTGACTAGCTAGTTCGTCGTTAAGTCATTATAAGGGCCTAGATCCTAGGCCGATCTGGATAGAGATTAAAGTTAGATGTGTTTTTGAGTTTTCTAACTCCGTTATTATTAGCAGAAGGTTCACATCCCGTGGGGCTTAGTGAAGTGTACAGAAAAGCTTCCTTGGCCTGAGTGGGTAGTGTTACCAATGTTCCGTCATAACGTCAATAAAAATTATGCCTTGTCAAAAATGATATATTTTCGGATTATTATGAGTAATGGATAATTTATTAATATAATATTTGAACTAAAAGACTAGCCGCTTTTGTAGTATAAAGTTTGTATAAAGTAACTATTGACGCATTGTTATTGCCATAGAAAGACGCTGGCTGAGTTAACGGCCGCAATAATACCTACCATTACAAATATAAAAAATGGTTTCATCAGCATTTCAGCCATTGGAAGTCCACTGCTGGACATAGGCCTCCCTAAGAAAAGGGGAATATGTGTCGCGCTGGGCGAAGGTGTTGACAATCGCAGAGCGCAATTTTCGCGACGGGAATGCTGCTGCCCATCCCCACCCTGTGCTTTTGAGCTACACTTTCTTGGATGGATATGATACGGAGGGTGGTACTAATCTACTATGCCGGTAACTCACGGCAAAAATGATTTAAATATGGTTATTGATGCTGAACTATTACTACATTAATTTTATTTTAATTGAAATCTCACAGCTTCCGAACAACATCTACTACTTGTATACGGAATAAGATGCGCAATAGATTTAAAGAAAATACAATAAATATTGTAAATAAATCATTGTAAAACTATACTACTCACTGTTCCAAGCAACCGACAGATCTACCAAAACAGTAAAGCTAAAATAACACAGATTTTGGATGGGCAGCAGTATTCTCACCGTCAAACTCGTCTACGATTGCCTTCACGCGTCATCAACAAAGCCAGTTCACATTAGGCAAACCTCATACAAAGGTCGTCTGCATTGGTACCACATTATCACGTATTTCTACAGCCAAACAGCAGCGTTCTCATTGATGTGTTCCGGTTTGAAGGGTGAGTAAGGCAGTAAAATGTGACATGATATCTACAAGTCACAAAGTTGACAATGCGCTAGTGATATCCTTGTAATATTACAAGCGGTGACGCTAACTGTGAAGCGGACTATGCTGAATTGTCCACCTGGTCGGATATTCATTAAAAAATTGTAAAATGATAAATTCCTACTTTATATTGACGCCTTTAATTTACCAGTTAACTTTAATATTAGCTTTTTAAATTCCCTCACTGCGGCCCCGTTCATTTGCAAAGAGTTTAGCATCCTCCGAAGCATTGTATGGCCACTCTCGTCTATGCCGAAATAAATTCCCCTCCAATTTAGAGAGTGGGGTGTACTTTATACGTTTTATGCTAATGCTCTATCTAGAGGTGCTATGAAATAATAATACTTTGTGTTGGCTCTAATGCTGGTAGCGATATTCACGAATATAAGTATGTACATTTTGTTTTACATTTACATTTATTTTATAATAATATAAACTCGTATTACTGATTTGTAATATTATTTTTTTGTGTTTACTTCAGTATTTGTTGTTTACGCTGATAGTAGTGAACCTATCCTGTGTTTGTTCTGTATCTGGGTGTTAATTATGTATTTAAATATTACATGATAATAATGGTAAATATACAAAATATATTATCATCATTATTCATTGATCTGACTTCGTGGTAAGTCGCTTGAAGCTCTTGTGTAACGGACATCAGACAACAGAGGAATAACAATTATATTTAACCAAAACTATGCTATAGTAAAGGAATGTCTCAAGGTTTAAAAAAATAATTTAATTTGCCCGTGAGGTACTGGCAGTGTCGAAGAGTATCTCCCCTGTACTAGGTGAGGAGGCGACTAAGGTTCCAGAACCGACAGAAGGCGGCATATTCATCGGAAACAGTGCAGCTCAAATGCTCAGGGCGGGGGTTGGCAATAGCATACCGGTCGTGAAATCTGCGCTCTGTGAATACGCTGCAATATGCTTGCCATGCGCGACCATTATGGGCAAAATTCCCCTTTTCTTAGGGAGGCCTATATCCAGCAGTAGACTTCCAATGGCTGTGATGATGATGGAACCATTTTTAAAGTTTGTTATGGTAGGTATTATAGCCGCCGTTAACACAGCCAGCGGTAGCGTCTATCTTTGGCGATAAGAATGCGAAACAGTGCAGACAAATGCTCAAGGCGGGGGTGGGCAGTAGCATACCCGTCGCGAAATCTGCGCTCTGCGATTGCCCACACGCTTGCCAAGCGCGGCAATTATGGGTAAAATTCGTCCTTTCTTGGCTTCTCAAGTGGCTTTCCCAGCTTGGTTTTCTCAGTCTAGCAGGTGACTTCCAACGGCTGGTATGATGATGATGATGATATAAAATAGTTTGTTTCAGTTAATCTCTTCACAGGCTTAATATAAACTTAATCAACTTTTGTTACAAAACTAGGATGTAGCGTGAAATATCTAAATCTCATTGCATATACTTTCACATGAATTAAAACTGGCAGCGAAAGGAAAGATATTTGTTTATCTTTCAATAAAAAAAAGCAAAAATATGTTTATTAATCTTTCGCGGCTTAACAATTTTTTTTTGTTTTATAATATGGTGATGATATCGTGTACCCTGGGAAAAATACAGCCGACTTTAGATCCCTGGAAAGTTCCCTCGGGAGACGCCATTAACTTAATTAGTCATGGCTGAAGTCCAAGCGGCGAGCTGGTAACACAATAAACATTACTTAGCTTGCGCCTAATTCGTAATTAGTTTTTCAGTAGAACACGTCAAATGTAATGGCATTTTCACTCCATTACATACAATGCCACTTTTGTTTCACGTAAGTGGCAGCCCTGAGACAGTCAGGGTCATCAATCGTGTTTAAATGTTGATGTGAGATTCATGTCTATACTTGCCACCCTGATGTTTACCGAGAAGAAAACAATTTAACTATTCTATATACTTAAGTAACTGTACTGACGTTGACAGGCCTGATGGCACAGGTGGTAGTGATCCTCTTTGTGCGCCAAAGGTCGTGGGTTCGATCTCCATTCAGAACAAATATTTATATGATGAATATTTGTATTTGTTATGTGTCTGTTTGTTATTTATATGTGTTTAATAAAGTATAGTAAAATTTTAGTATTATATTTGTATTTTCTATGTTAATATCCGTAAAACACTATTAAATGGGAGGTGAATTTATTTATAATTATTGCCACGCTTGCCCAGCACTTGCCAGAGCGCAGCTTTTGCGACAGGGGGGTGCTGCAGCCCATCCCCGCCCTAAGCATTTAAGCTGCTCTTTTTAGGGTGATATACTGCCAGTATAATTATAATTTCAGCATACAATGTACAGAATAATTATAAATTTCAGCCAAATGAAATGCAGTCAAGTAAATTTCAAACAAGTAATGGATTACCATATCAATTTATGTGCAGACTACCTGAAACTTTTTTTTAATATTATTAAGTTAGCAAACAAGCATACGGTCTGCTTAATGGTAAACGTACCCGTAGCCTATAAACGCTCGTGTCATCACAATGAGATATCATTGATGACTGGGTGATAACCCAGTAATTTTACTGATTATCTATCCCTTCAAACCGGAACACAGCAATGCGAACACTGCTATTTGGTAGGAGAAATAGGTGAGAGTGAGTTAGAGGTCTACCTCATGTAACTATAAAATAAGTGTTTCACAAACTCATATGTGGCAACCCTATAACTGTTAGGTTAGGTTATAAATAGGTAAGAGTGAGTTAGAGGTCTAACTTATGTGGCTCTAAAATAGTGTTTAACCAACTTATATGAGGCAGCCCTATTACTGTTAGGTTAGGTTAGAAATAGGCGAAAGTAAGGAAGAACGAGTCTACCACACGTGACTATAAAATAAGTGTTTCACCAACTTATATGTGGCAACCCTGTAACTGTTAGGGTCATCAATCGCATTTAAGCGTTGATGCGCGAACCGTGTCGCCGGCCGCAGCCCGCGGCGCCTGAGGTGTGGAATTAATCAGATGTTCGCAAATTGCATCACCGTGTACTGTGACCGCGGCGGATCCTGGTTAGACCTCATTATGAATTGATGGTAAAAACACCAGGATTCATTGTACCAATGCAATAGGATATTATGTATTTACTAGCTTTCGTCTTCGTCTTTACTGGATGCCGTGTGGTACCGACAGAATGGAATTAAGTACCTTCTGTATACCAGGATTTACCAGGGTGCAAGAGGCGACTGAGTTACTGAACCCACAGCATATCCATTCAAAACAGTGTGGGGTCAAATGCATAGGGCTGTGATAGGCAGCATCACTCCCATTGCGAAAACTACGCTTTGCGATTGCAAGCACTAATTATAGGCAAAATTTCCCTTTTTCTTTGGGAGGCCTATGTCTAACAGTGGACTTCCAATGGCTGATATGTTGATAATTATGACTTCGTCTGTAGATTTCATGTTATAATCGCAGGTCCGATCTCGGCCGTCATCCTTTTATTCTTTAATACTTGAACTAAAATTATGCAAGTAATTAGGTCGATAGTCGATCCCTTTGTAAAGGAAAATGAAATATCCCATGGAAACCATCTATGTGCTATTTCAGGTTATTATCTAACTATCTTGGCCGCGTGGTACCGGCAGAGTAGAATACTACCAGGTATCCCTCCCTCCCTTGTACCAGGTATCGTAAAAGGCAACTGAGTTACCGTAACCTACAGATAATTGTATATCCATCCAAAGAATTATCTCTCAAATGTAACTGGGCGGAAATGGGCAGCAGCAATCCCGTCACGAAAGCTGCGCTCTGTGATTGCCAACGCTCTTGCCCAGTGCGGCAATAAATGCGTAAAATTCCCCCTACTATGGGAGGCCTATGTCTTATACGATATAACTTTAATGTTTTTATGGAAGAAACGTCTGTATAAATAACCGACAATTGTACTATATATACCTAGCATGTATTGTTCTATATATAGCTATATATACCCGACAGTACCTACTATATATTCTATATATTATTACTATATTTGTTTTTAGAAAGAAATGTTGCACGTTTTAAATTGAAATATCCTAGTTCTAAAGTTGGATTAATCTGTACATAATAAACATAAATTATCAAAAATCGGTTCAGTAGTTTAGAAATTCATCACGGACACAACTATTTTTACTTGCTATAATCACTGTTGTTTCTGTATTTCATGGTATATAATTAAGAATATTTGTATATTATTAAAAAATAAATAAAACGAATCCGTAAGATTCGATTTTCTAAAATCTATAGCCGTCTTTGTCTCCTACATTTACCAGACAGTCAACACACACTAAGCCACGGGAAGTGTGAATGCTACAGCGTATGTTTAAACACGCACCCTCACATACTGGATTGCACTTGAAAAACACATAAAATATCCCACCATCTTCATCCCTCAAAGCAGTCCTTAAACATGCAACATTATACGATAATTAATGCACATCTGCCCGTTCACAAAGCAGGGAGTTTTCGGCCCAACATTTTTTCATACCAAAGGGGCGATAAAGACGCAAGATTACCCAAGGATTTCGGGATGGTATAAAAATATCCAGAGTGTATTCTCGCAGAATTGTTTTTACAAGTTCCTACAGGAGATTAATAAGGAGTGATTTATGGCGCCATTTTGTAACGAAGTACTTACGGAGGCGGTGTAAATCAACGGAATAATGTTTAGAGATATTTGAAGAAAGCTGGATAGTGTCCGATTCGGGTTGTGTATGTTCTCAATTGTAATCGGCTAGGATATGAAAGGCTTCTTTTCCATAAGATATGAAGAAATGATTAGATTAAATTCCAAATAAATGTAAATAATATTCTTTAAATTGGCGAAAATGTGTGTACATTATTTAATTAAATTTTCTTTTAAAACTACTGAAATCGTTACCAAAAAATAATCGAATTTTATCGAGATGAGTTTGTATTTTTCTTTTCTAAATCTATTTTTTTTAAGTTGGAATCTTTAAGTATTGTAATAGCATAAAGGCTTGAATGTGATATGTAACGAGAACTTTGCATTGTAAATTTTTATTGCATATTTTTCAATCAATATTTTACAGGTTCGATGACCATATTCGTGGGTTTGATCCCCACCCAAGACAAACATTTATGTAAAGAAAATTTGTGTTTTTTTTCAATGTCTGGGTGTTAAAAATATATTAAAGGATTATATTTGTAATACCTCCGTTGTCTGATATCCATAACAAATATGCAAATTTATTTATACACACAAATATGCTTACATACATTATGTCTGTGTCCCATCGGGGATAGGCAAAGACTGTCTGTCTACTTTGATATGTCTTCTATCAGGTAAAAGTATGTTTGCCTAGGTTGTCCTAAGCCAACTCTCCTATTCGCTACTGCTCTATATTTATGCAGTCATTCTACTTTCATCCATCCTTTATACATGACCAAGCGATACTTATATCATTAACTATGATAATTATTTATACTAATAAATATCTTGAATTGAATCTTGGAAGGAACGCTGTATATATTTTTCATTTTTAGTTAAATTTGAAGTACCTAGTTAAAGACATATTTTTGGTTTACGTTGTACGCTCTTATCTGCATGAAGTAGACTTTGCGTGTATTTTGTTATTAGTATGAATTCAAACATTTTGTGCTTAGATAAAATTTTATTAAAATTAGTTAGATGTTGGTTAGCTTAAAAAAATTATAAAAAAATTATTCCAATTATATGTCATTTTTAATATGTTATTCTCAAGCAAAAAATTAAAAACGAATGTAGAGCTTTTTTGGTCTGACAAGATAAAAGTATTTACACTAATTTTTGTGCTTTACCTATCATGATTTTCACCACCGATTAAATTTTACTTGCATGGTGTCGTTTGTATATAAATAAACAGTTTGGGGTGTAATTATCTTCCCTGAGTAAAAAAGTATCTCCGTCTGTATCAGGTGTTGTAAGAGTCGATTGAAGTGCTAGAACTGACAGCGGTTTATCCATCGGAATCAGTGCTCAAATGCACAGGGTAGGAATAAGCAGCAGCGCCCCCATTGCAGAAACTATGATTTGCGATGCAACACGCAAAATGTCACCTATTTTTGGGAAAACCTATGTCCAATTGTACACTTCCAATAGCCGATATGATGGTTAGTCGTAAAAAGTCCACTGTTAGACGTAGTCCCCCCCCCCTTGTGTAAAAGTATTGCCGAGAGTTGCTTAGCGATGGGGATACTGCTGCCTAACCCCGCCCTGCTGTATTTGATACTATTCTACTCTACCAAAACTCCATTGCAATGGGATATGCTACTTTGTTAGTCCAGAAACAAAATTGTCTAAAAATCTAAACATTTAACAAAACATACCTATAAGCAGAAATACGCAATCATAGCATTATCTGTACTCTAGAAATATATAATTAATTTTGCCAGACATCTAACATCTAAGCCATCAGCTTTTTTCTCCCATCATTACAGTAGGGTAGACGCACTAATTATTTCCAAATTAACCGCGGCCGAGCCGCCGGCTGCGCTAAATTAAATAGAACGGCTCGTGGCCGGCGATAGGGACGTTTACCCTACCCAGTGTAATGTGCCATCAAAATAAACTGCAGAAATGTGTTACTGGCGACCATCATCTTGATCACCGAGTTTCAAAATAAAAGATATAGATTTAAAATTTTGATAGCATTCAGAGATTCGACGAGAGACTATTTTAGTCTGCCGGTAACTCACGGCTCAGTGTCCCGTGATTTCACCAGCGTTAAAGGGTAAAACTTTCATACTAACTTTGCATCCCGTTTACTAGGGAGAAGGTAAGATTTTTGCAAAATATATTACAATTGTTTTGTTACTCTCAATTAAAGACTATGGTACTGAATTTCATTCGATTAATTTTAAAGACAGCTAAGTTTCATACTCACCTTGCACTCTCGTTTTCAAAAATGATCTTTTTTATTTTTCACACATTCTTTGTACTCCCCTAAACTATAAAAAGAGTTCGAGAATCGTTTAAGCCCTGCGTTGATATGTCAGGCAAGCCAGTCAGCCTCTTCTTTCATATATATATATAGAAATATATATAAATATTACGTTTTTTTCCATTATTACAACACAGGTAATCAAAAATCATAATTTCGTTAAAAGTAATATTTTTTATAATAATATCGAAGTTTTGACCACGATGAGCTTTACTGGGGTAGCGTAATGACCCCCATCAAAGTTTACTGCGAAAATGTGTTGCAAATGGCACACCGAGATGAGTTATCAGATATGGCACCATCATTAGGTTTTTACGAAGCAAAAAAAATGACATCACTCTTCGCTAATAGCAAAAAAATAATTTTTATTTGTGCGATGGCCCAGAAGGTAGTGATCCTATCTTGTGCGCACTAAGGTCGTGGGTTCGATCCCCACCTAGAGTAAATAATTACGATGATATTTGTACTTTCCCTGTGTTTAGGTGTTGGATACACATATTTAAGTATTATATTTCCTCAGTTATCTGATGTTTTACTATGTGCTTTAAGCGGCTCATCTCGGAGTCAGGTCAATGTTTGTGATTCTGCGTAAATGTATTTATGTTAATTATTATTTATTTAATTGTCTCATTTTTTATATGAATAAGGTAAAAAACAATCATAGCATATAACCCGCGTGATAGTAAAAGTCACCGCAGATTATAGACCCTTGTATTATCACTAGCGCGTTAGCAACGCGTTACTTAGGACTTGAAGATATTTAACACATTATAACTACATTTATATAATATATAAGCGGTAGAAATAAATGAGAGAACGATCTACATAAATGTACGACCAGTAGATTATACTAAAACCGCAGGATCCTGGATGCAATCCACATTCAATCGGTCCTAAAGGAAATCACTAGGCCTGTATCCAGCAGTTGAAGTTCTACAGTTGCTATGACGATGGTGTCGCGGTCCGTGTATCGAGCGGAAAGTTGAATTACGAATTTAGTATGCTGCGAAAGATAATACAAGATAAGCATTTGGAAGTCCACTATCGGACTTAGATCTCCCTTAGATAGAGGAAATTTTGAAGATAACTGCCGCGCTGAGCAAGCGTGTTGGCAATCGCAGAGCGCAGCTTTCGTGACGAGGATACTGCTGCCCATCCCCACCCTGTGCATTTGACCGTTTCGAAGGGATATTGGTACAGAGGGTGGAACTGTTCTATTCTATCAAGATCTCCCACTTTATTAGGTATCGTATATTAATAAATTAATTAATAAAAATAAATTTGTTTTCACAATGTTTTTATAAAAAAATATATTTTATTAATTATTATCATTTTGAGATGGATATATCGTCACCTGTCGTACATTAGGCGCCTCTTTCGGTATAGAAGAGGGTACTTTTCTATTGAGCTGGAAAGTTTAAATTGTAAGTAGCGAATTAAACTATTTCTCCAGCTTATAAATAAATAATGAAAATGTTTTACAAAATTTGATGACTACCACAGACATCAAATTTTGTAAAAAATTTTCATCTTTTATTTGACATCTAATGTTAACTTCATTTAATATGTCATGTCAATTTTTCATTCAAACAGTATATGTAACGTTTATTTAAATAATAAAATGTATGTATTTTTTGCGCATTTTGTCACTTTTACTGTGTCAAATTTAAAGTAAATCGGTGGGGGTATTTTTTTCAAAAAGGTGTACAACAACTTTGCTATACGTTTTAATATAAAAATATATAAATAGATATACGTGATGGAAACTAACCTACTCATAGTATTTCAGTATTATTTTCACACTTCCTGACTACGTAACGACCAGATATCACGTAAAATGGGACACATCATTGTCAGTGACTGATAGAGTCGCATTTTGTACCTTTCAAGTACGTTAGCCCTGACTCGAGTTTCCTTCTGTTACTATTATTCTACGTAGACAAACATTTGCTTATATTTTCTGATATTTGTGAATTTATATAAGGACCTTCTTTTAAGATGCTGAAATAGAGATCCCAAAAGGATTTATTACTAAGTTGCGAAATAAGCTTAAATTCCGTGATCGTTTCTGTAGTCTACAAACGTTTGTTATATCTCATTTATATCATATGCGTGTCACAAAACCTGTAGCTAATAATATATATATATACAAAATAATATTTAAACTAGAACACACAAGTGCACTAATCTATGTAACATTGCTACTTTGTACGCAAAAACTCAAAACTATATCATTGCTAATTGTAAATATGCTTTTTAATTAAAAAAACTTTAAGGATCTTAATTTTTTTCTATACATAAAGATCTTCTTTTATCTAGTTAATTCTACATCTTAAATAACTAATGACTCTGATGACCAGTTAGGATATAAACGTCACACTTATCAACTGGCACAAACATGTCATAAATTTAAGTTTGCTGATAGTCTTCAACGGTTTTTCTATGATAATTAAAAACCATTGTGTTACTAATTATTGTTTTTACTCATAGTATATTTTTTCTTCACACATGTTCCATTAGGAACGTAAAGATTTATGTAATAAGGTCTCTCATTATATACGTGCTGGTGGGTATCGACAGAATAGAACAGTACCTTCTAGTGTACTTTCTACCATGAATAGTTAGAGGCGACTGAGGTACCGGAAGTGACAGAGATCTATAATTATTTATTTATTGCACAATATATGACAAAATGTACGAATGGACTTCATGCCAGTTGGCATCACCTCCCTGTCAACTATTACACGAAACAGAAAAATATATATATTATATATGTTGGTACAGACAATATATATGCAAAAAAGGTTAACATTACATACATATATATATATATATATATATAAAGGTAAACGTTACATATATCTACTCAAAATAGTTGCATCCGCATCCTGACGAAATACTTCTGAAATTTCCACCACGCCTGCACAGCTCGACAGGGAGATATAACCTTAGGAAGTAAGGGAATATAACCTTTCTTGGGAAGGCCATATCCACTAGTGGACGTTCTACAGCTGCCATTGATTATGTATTCGTATAAATAATATATATATTTTTTCTAATTTTTAATTATTTGTATAAATCTACACGTTATTACGTATATATTTAAGTAATATCTATATATACAAGGGAAAATCTGACTGACTGACTGAGGGATCCTTTTATAACGTAGAGAAGCACTAAGAAAGAATATTTGAAAATGTACCCCGTAAAAAGGTAAAACGGGGGTGCAATTTTAGTTTGAAAATTACTAAACCGTGGGACGCTGCTAGTATTTATATAAAGTGAAAGAAGATATTTATCACGGTATCAATTGGGGGAAATAAAGAAGCTACTTTTTTTGCGCGTTGTTATCCAAGATATAAAATTTGGTCTAAAATTTTTTCTAACCTCATTCTGCTAAAGTTATCCGTAATTTTTCAATAATGAGGTCATTAAATATACTCTACTACTAGAAAAATTGTCTCGAGTTGGTAAGTATATTGAATATATAAAATATTTACATATACATAATAAAATATTTACATATACTTAATAAAATATTTACATATACATAATAAAATATGCACGAAAGCCCATAACTTGTGACACGTCGCCCGATGTTTTTTCCACCTAATTCCCGAAACATTTTACCCCTCACAAAAATATCGCGTCTCTAACGAAGCGAAGTGTTGCCAACTATTACAACAGTCAAAGACAATGGGCCAATAACTGTAACCGTAACGTTTGTCTATGGCTCCCTTTGTTGACTACTGGGACGCCAATCCTGATTTCCTTACAATTTTATTGGCGCTGCTGCCGATAGCCATGGCATTGGAATTTGAACTTTAAGTTTATGGGTTTTGATTCGGAACGTCATTTTTGAAATGAAAACGGTAATATTGTTAAGAATATTAGCTAGCGTCAAGTTAGAGGTTTTGAAGTACTGAAGTCGGCGTTTGCTTTGAGCTATCGGAATAGGACAATGTTTGGTTCTCCGGCAATGTAGTTTCGCGTTTAACTTGTTTATTTCATAAAATGAAAATTCTTAGGGCGCGTTCCCACTGTCATAAGGCAATATGTTCTATTGGACTTTGTAGGAATGTTCATATATTTTCATTACTATTTTGGATACTGTTCTGACCCTCCTCTCATTATTGTTTTTGTAAGCAACGATTTTTAAAATAAGGGGAAGAGGGATATATGGAAAGATATATTACCTAGGAAGATAATAGCCAGAAATTCCTAGGATCTTCGGAAGGTTTGGAAATACCTGTGTATTCCACAAATTATTTTGATAAATCTTTTATGATATATGGCCGTTCGTAAGTGGAATGCTCTTTCTTTAGCGGTCAAACGAGTGCAGTCTCTACCTTTTTCCAAAAAATGGTAAAGAAGCATTATTTCTCATTGCCACAATTCCTTTTGTTATTGTCTAGCATTTATACTATTTATTGTATGCGTGTAGTATTATTTTTAGTATATATTATTATTTATATATGTATAGTTTATAACAATGTTATTTAGTTTATTTATTTTGCTTAGATGCACATTGAACTGCCTATTTAATTCTATTTAGACACTCTCCGTTCCAAGGTTAACTGGATGATATCACTCTATGCGATAAGGCCGGTTATTATATTTCAATATTCAATTTATGTATGTTTTTTATATCCCTCGAGTACAATAAAGTTTATTATTTTTATATTGTTTGACGTATATCGTGGCTAAATACAACTGTACCTATAGGAAATATATTGACGGAATCCGTGTCCATCAATGGATATCGAATGGTATTATATATGATAATAATAAAAGTTATTAACTAATTAAAACTTGTGAGCAGCTATTTTCGTAATTGCCTTACAAATAGGGGTGTTTTATTCCATGACATTGCTTGCCTTCCGTTTATTTTTGTAAATGAACGTCAAAAATAAAATAGGAAGACATAAATGAAAGGCAATCTGACGGAAACGTGTACACATACCTTCCTTTAAACTATTTATTTATCTTAATAAAATAGCGGGAATGCTTCCATAATCTTTAATGAAGTAATTGAATTACACTAGACGACTTATACAATATCGTACGTGAATTTGAATCAACATTGTGAAATATTCATTAAATCATTGAAAGCCATACAAATAGTGTTTGCACGTGCAAAAGTAACTATGAATAAATATGCATCCATACGTTACCATGCATATTGATTCTCTACCCCTTTCTCATTTTACGCAGTGCAATACTAGAGGCACCAAATAGACGAGAACTCATAGGACAGGATCCACACAAGCGGATGTTAGAGAGTTGGATCTCTTGGTCATTGCTGCATTGAGCCTTCATTCTAATATGTGCTTTCATTTGAAAGACTTTTGATTTTTTTGCTTATGGGCAAAATTCCCTCTAGGGAGGCCTATGTCCAGCAGTGGACTTCCTATGGCTTATGAAGATGATGATAATGATTATATAGCATGTATATAATACAGCGATTACTTACTGCATGTAAATGCAGTAAATGCGTTTCATACACAGCTAAGCCTGTGAACTGTAGCCTCAAAACTGCAATGTAAATTACTAATTATCGTACTTTTTTCCTCGTTAAATATGTTTATTATTTCACAACTTAATAAGTGCTAATTTCTTTTTATTGTATAAGTTTTATGGAGCTGCTGATTTTATAATCCTTAAGGGCTGCCTCTTATTTACTTGTTTGTACTGTGTTTATATCTAGCAAATTGTAAACTTCAATATGTGACTCATTGCATGATTTTTTTTTATTATTTAGTAAAACACGTAGATATTTTTATATTTTCAATAGCGTCTTTCTTGTGCACCATGGGTCACCTAGGACAAATATTTATATGCTGAATATTTGTGTTTGTTCAGTGTCTGGGTGCTAAATATGTATTAAAGTATTATATTAGTGATTTTTCTGTTATCTTATATCTTAACACAAGAGATTTAAACGACTTATCTCGAAGTTGTAGGAATTAACAGATAAATTTCTTCGGAGGTTTTGTTGGAAGTAAATCTAAAAGTATTCGTAGTCCTGAAAAGCTACGACATGCAATGGGAACAATAGACGCAGTCTGATATAGTTACATATTGTAGGCTGCAGCGGGATTGACTCCCCGTATTGTTTGTGAAGCTCGCAATCACTCAAAAGTACTGACATTTGTTCTGGGGATGTGATTTCCATTTATCGATATCGATAAAACGAGTAAATGTAATTCACAAAAATATATCCATCTTCAATTATAAAATTATACAACCAACCATTAAACCGGTTAACAGTTCTTTCTTACAAGATAAATAACTATTGCACTTTTTTAATAATAATAAATTCACATATAATGTTATATATTTGCACCTGAGTTTGAGATAAGTCACTTAAAGCACTTGTGGTACGTATGTCACTTTAGAGGAATTACAAATATAATACTTAAACATATATTTAACACCAAGGTGTAAAACAAACTTAAATATTTATCATATATTTGTTCGTTTTGAGTGAGGAACCTACTTACGACCTTTAATGCTAAAGATAGGAGCATTACCAACTGCGTTATCGGGCCCATCTGTTGCCTAACTTTCGTCACACATTTTATTCGACTTATCTCCGAGTCATGTCAATGTATGAGATTTTGTGTGAATTTATTATTATTTTTAACAACTATCGATAATTCAAGGGGCAATTGAGGGAGGGTATCAGCACTAAGTTCAGAGGATAACAGCTGGCTGAAAGGGGCTGGTTATAAGAACTAAAAGCAGTTCCTCAGGCCTCACCACAAAAGGCCGCAACATTGTCTGGCCACACAAAGGCTTGAGGAGAACTGTTCATGAAATACGAGCGTATTACTCCCGTCGCTACTTTGAGACTCATTACTTTTTTGGACAGAGAATGTAGCCGCTGCGTTTGAAAATGTGAAAACATTTTCCAAAGAATGCAGACGGCAAACATCTTCCTAATTGGTAATTATAACTCATTTCGTAGTGAAGTTGAGTATAGGAAAAGTAGGGTCTAATGGTATTTGAATCTTTGTGTCGTATTTGAATACATTTTAATGATATGAGTCTATATTCCATGATAAATAGGAATACAAAAGGTATTCAAGCTGAAGTTTAATGGAGACAATGAAAAAAATAGGCAATAAAGGGCTTGCGCTGACCATATTGAAGATCCCGGCATATATATGAATGAAACTAAATATTTTGAATAGAAGGTTTAACCAGTTTTGTTGCAGGTTTCTTTCTGATAGCTTGTTAAATGAACCTGCTTGAAACTTAGTTTTAAGACTGGTGTCGGTAGACTAGTTTAAAAAGGTGTAATTGACATATATTAGATTACACTTATGATCCCATCAGGTCATCGTGGTTATTAGTACTATGAGTGTAATAAAATCTAGAACATTATAAGTTTGAAATATTATTGTTGCTATTTTGGCGATTCATAAATGCTTATAATGGGTCTACTGAAATAAAGTATATTTTAAGTTTGGGTTCAACTATGATGATTTAATTTTTGTGAATTCATATATCAATGCCTAGACAAGTTATGAACTTTTTCAAACTAAATTGAGCTCAGGTACCACAAAAGAGAACTCGAACATAAACATGTCAAAAATAACAACAATAACTTATAGTTTAAAACTTATAAAATTATGAAGCTCAGAAGTATCGACTACTAAGCTCAGGATTTGTTTGCTAATAATCCTTGCTATCAACTTTACGCTTGGTTAATACGGATAAAAGTTTAATTTTGGTACTTCTGACCTGGCCCTTCTTTAATACCTCTCCTACCTGGTTGAGATATATACGCCTCGATCGTCCTATACCAACCGTTCGATTGATTTCTCTATATGCAGTCATTCCACTTTAATCTATTCTTCCTACATGTCTAAACCATTTTAACATTCCTTTCTCTATTGTCGTTACAACATCATCTTTTACACCACATTAATCTCTTATTACACTATTCTTTAACCTATCTCTCTAACTCACACCATACATACTTCGAAGTGCTCTTATTTTAACAGCATTTATTCTACTCACTTCTTCAGCTATATCCAACATTCACTACCATATGTCAGTGTTGGTGAACCAACATACTTCTGTAAACAACCAGTCGTGCCCTTTTTGACACATTTTGGCTGCCTTTAAATAAATATCAATGGAATGAACAAATGTCATAAAATAGGCCATATCTTCATTACAGGCCATACTTTTAAAATTTGTTGTGATTATATAAGAACTAGCAATTCATCATGTTATATTAGAGCTTGAATACGTAGATTGTAGTAGTATTATGTTTTACTTTACCTAAGTCCCCTTTCCGTGACAATATGGGATACAAAATGTTACCTATGTCACTTGCTGATATTGTCATATTCTACTCATGTACGAGTTTTTTAAAATGAGATAAAAGTAATTTCTGAGTTTTTACTTTCGTTATCAGCCATTGGGAGTCCACTTTTGTATGCAGGCCTCTCTAAGAAAAGGGATTTTGCCTATAATTGCCGCGATGGGTATAATGCTGCCTATCCTCACCTTGTGCATTAGGGATTCAGTAATTATAATAGTTATACTGCCATCTGTCAGTTTTGGTACCTTTGTAGGTTCTTACGACACCTGATACAGAAAGAGGTACTATCCTACTCTGCCAGTACCTCGCAACAAATAAATGTATCTAAATATATATATATATATAGTATTGTTTGAAATATAATTATTATATTACAAACGTAAAAAAATACAAATCTTTTTTACATAGTTCTATTTTAGGTAGCGGTCACAGTAAGTATTTTGCTTGAAGAAAAAAATCTACTAATAGTGCACAGTGTTACCTCACAAAAAATATACAAAACACAGATTAAAAGTAATACAACGGCTAAGCAGTTCAGAACCCCAAATATATGGCTAAAGCCCACACGATCGTAAAATCCCCAACCCTTTTATCAGCTAAAATATAGCTAATAATTCATATCCAAAACAGAACAGCACCCGCGATCAATACAGGCTGTCGAAAGCAGAGAGAACCTATTTAATCAGGGATCTCCAAAGAGTTTCAGCTGAGGGCAGACTTTTTAAATAATATTAATGCAGCGATTATTCGGGTGTATTGCAGGAGAGTCTATAATATAGATAAATATAATTTTTTAATTATTTACCCAACATTTCATATATACACCTGACTCCATGGTATGTCGCTAGAGTTACAGATATCAGCAGAAACCACAATTATTCCACATAAATACATATTATAACAGACACGGAACAAATACAAATATTCATCATATAAATATTTGGTATCGAACCTACGCCTTTGACGTACAAGAAAGTATCACTACCACCTGCACCATCGGACCAATCAATACATTATAAGTATGTAAAATCATCCTTCGTAGTTAGTAAAATTGGTACATCTCCATTATTTTTAATGAAGGGCTGCAACAATCCGCGACCCACCCATTTGGGGGCTCCTGTTTTAAATCAATGCTGCATTTGAAGGGAATTCGCTGAAAGCAGACAGGGGGCTACCCCTAATAGTCCATTTGGCTTTTAGGCAATTTCACACCAGACCAGAACGATCCAATTGTTGTTAGGACAAAAGAAACCGATTTGAAGGCAAAAAGATTGGCGATTTGGAGGCGAGTAAAAGAGAAATTTGAAATCAATTGGGTATTTTAATTTAAGTCCGTCTCTTGAAGTTAGGTATATTGTAGCTTTTATATACTGTATATTACGAGTATTTATATGTATGTATTTTGTATAGATTTTACGAGGTAGCACTTTTAAATTTAGCTGGCTTTGTAAGATTGAGTTTTGTTCACCGTATCATGTTTTTTTGCATTATTAGCTAAAGCTACTTTTTATAGCCTCAGCCATTTCAATGTATTTCAAGTCAAAGCAAATATAACAATTAAAAAAAGTATCTTAATTCAATTAATAATAGTCATATTTGTACTGAAAACAGACACTTTATTTTTTGTTTGTATAGATTTGGAAAAGATTGAATAATTTATTCATTTGGGTAAAATATGTTAGGCCAATTTCATAAAGTAAAGTGAAGTGAATTCAATGGCAAAATTAATTAGCTTTGAATTGAAATGGATGTGTCTATTGTTTCCGTTATACGTCGTTACTTGGTATTAAGTTTATTTTAGTTTAAGTCGTATGTCTTAATATATCTTAATCAAAAGTAATAAGCAATGACACTGCGGTCCCGAGCGTTACTACTTCTAGCTTATTAATTATTTATGTGAGAACCACAATCTGTATAGGCATTTCTATTTGCGTTCCCATAAAACAATTTACGATCCATCCCGCTAGACATCCAGGAAGTAATTTCCTTAATTAACGCAAAAACCTCATTACCACGACATGTCGCCGGTGCTATTTAATTTATCATCCAAAACCCCTGACGGTTTGTCTTCAGGGAAATTCAGAGAAAGTTGCGCTTTAAATATTTTAATAAACTGGTATTAAAGTCGTAAAAAACACTTTGCGCGCCCATTTTTCCATGGCGACACCCCAGACCCGGGCACCGCAAATTCGGTGGAAGGGTAACTTTGGAACTGGGGTGTTTTATTATTTATAAAGCTTTGTTCTTGTATGTTTCGGCGTTGGTTCTGACGGCTCCGGTTTTGTGTTTCGATGCACAGCGACATACGCTGTAATGATGTGGGCTTTGTATAATTAGATCAACACAAAATATATAACTTTATGTCATTTATGCAAATTTTATATTGCAAAACGATGTTTAAAATGAATATGATTTTTTTTCAGTTTTAAATTTACGTATGCATTTGATTTATTGGACAGTAACAATTTTACATGAAAAAACACGTGTTCTAGTTTATATAAATAAATTAGTGTTAGGTCAGTCTCGTTAAAACTTGAGATTTCAGGAGGTTTAAAATACCGTAGGAAACATAAATAATACGCAAAGGAAAATTTTCTAATACAAACTGTTCGTAGATGCAAAACATTTGATATCTTTTATCTTACTAGTAAAATCTGAAATTGTCACTTGGCTGTCAAATATTTCGTTGGGTTCTTTCAATTGGATTACGAGGTCAATAGTAAGAGACAATGTTTCAGTGCTATAATTCATAGATGGTCACACATTGGTCGAAGATTTTCTACTGAGACACTAAGTATGTCGTTCGGAAGATGCCTTGAAATTTGCTGAATGCTGCCCAGCTGCATTAGTCCTCAACGGATAGTGGGGTGGGTACGACTAGACAAATCTATTCATGTAAATAAAATTGTAGTGTTTTTTTTGTAATATCAAAATAACAGTTTCGTGATTAAAAGGTTTATATACATAGCCTTTTCATACATTTTGTACGGTACTTTTAACAAAAATAATCGTTTCAAATAGTTTGTCTATCCGTCTGTCTGTTTGATCTCACTGCCTGTTTGAGGTGAACTTTGAAACGGACCGTTTTTAACGGGGCTATCATTGACAGATAATTGATATTATAAGGAGTAACTCAAGTTACTTCTATAATTTATGTAGACTACAGATTTTATGACGGGGATAACATAACGCCAGTTTGAACCGAGTCTTTATTTACTGATGTGCATCTAATGTTCTTGCCAATAAAAATAATACTTTAATACTTTATTTTATTTCCCAACAATACTAACGTTGATGTTCTTTACTTGAACAAACACTTCTTGAATAACCCTCCCTTAAAAGAAGTCGTCTCAATTATGTCTCGAACAACACAAATTGCACTACAATTTGCAAAGACGCTTTCTACACCTCCCTTCAATGATAATACAATGCACATTTTCGTCAGCTTCACAAAGAAAGCAGAAAAATGTACTCCATTCTTTGTCAGAAGAATAAAACCTATATAAATCTTTGTTAGCTATAAATTGCGGGTATAAAACAGAGCCGACTTACGCTTACCTTCATAGTAAGGAGTGTATTATGCGTTTATGATAATCTTCGCCTGCATAATGCGATGTAGGAGGAAGACGCGTGGATTTTTATAGGGTACTGTCAGATTTTTGGTGCTGTATATCGTGTACTTTGTTTCTCCGTGACACTGTTAGGTTCTAAAAAGAAACTACTTCTGAAGGGACCTTTTAATATTATTAACATTTTAAGTAACGTTACTTGTGAAACTAACGTTAGGTTATGAAAAAATGTTTAGTCATATACGAACCAAATAATAATACTATTATTTATGTATACTAAAACACCCCCAGGAAGTTGAGAAAATTAAACCCAAGAAATACATATGATTATAATAAGTATTTTATTACCATCATTAATATGCAAAATGCGAAAGTGTAACATATTTTTGTTAGGCTTTCTCAGCTTTACTGGTGAACCGACGTGATGATGATGATAACTTAGTATATACAAGTCATGACTGATGGTTAACTCAACCGAAGAAACACAGATCTTTATCACCATCACTTTTCCTTGCAGGCTCTTTTCTGGTCGCGGAAAGAACTTACAGTAAACCTAGTTTTAAGACACGTCTGGTGACGGCAGTTTAATTTAAAAGATTTGATATATAATGATTTGCAACTTTATCTGCGTGTCGCAGCGCTTAAAATCATAACTAATAAGGCATGGTTAAATAAAAATATTTAAACTTTGAACTTTATGAATGCACTTTATTCACAACCCTAGGAAAAGATATAGGACATTGAATTTGGGAAGTTAATTAACAAAAAAGGAATATTAATTACTTAGGTTTTAGATTATTCCTTAATAAGAAACTCGTCTACTTTAATCTGCTTTAAACGGTAAAACCAAAAGGTAATTTTTTTTTGGAAACAAGATTAATGTAGTTATATAGCAGTCAGATACTTTGCCGTGAGGTACCGGCAGAGTAGAATAGTACCTCCCTCTGTACCAGGCGCCGTAAGTTAAGGTACCAAAGCTGACAGATAGAGGTAAATCCACCCGAAAAAATGCAGCTAAAATGCATAGGGCGGGAATAGGCAGCAGCATCCCAGTTGCGAGAGCGGCGCTCTGCGATTGCCAACACGCTTACCTAGCGCGGTAATTATGGGCTAAATTCCCCTTTTCTTAGGGAGGCCTTTGTCCAACAGTGAACTTCCAATGTCTTGAATGATAAGTGATTTTGGGTCATATTGTACGCATGAATTGGTTTAGTTTTACTTTGCGTTTCTATAATTTTGATTGCTAAAGATTTAATAAATCATTATACCTTCAGCCTTCAGCTTCAGCCGTGGGGAAGAGCAACGTATGACGTATCGGAACCAACAGATTTAGACAGAGGTATATCCACGCGAAACAGCAGCGCCATTCCCATCGCGAAGCAACGCTCTCCGATTGCCACTATACAATTTCTCACTTCCCAGTATCTTGGAGAGGCCTATGCCTAACAGTGGATGTTTTTTAGCTGTTATGATAATAATAATACCTAATTTAATTGATAATTCTATCATTCTATTCGAAATACTGGCTAATAATGAACTAGCTGTCTTTGCGATTTTGACGGGCCTGATGGCACAGATAGTGGTGACCCTAACTTGTGCGCTAAAGGTCGTGAGTTCAATACTCACCCAGGATCGTCATGAGGTCGTGAGTTTGAAATAAATATATATATGGCGACATTTGTGTTTCTGGGTGTTAAATATATGTGTTTGCGACTTATCTCAGAGTCAGGTCAATGTATCAGATGTTTTGAAGATAATTTTAGCGTGGAATTACGTTTGCATGACAGTAACATAACTGATGACTAGAAATCCACTATTACAAGCTTTATTTACATATATTTTAAACTACCGGCTACTACCAATATATCTCATTTAAATTATGCGTTGCACTTATCTATATCAGATTTATATCACTTTCAGTTTCATAAAAATCTATTCGAAAGTTTCTAAGTGAAAAACAAATGAACATCAAAACATGGCGTTATACGCGTCCACCCATCCATTTATACAAACATTAACTAATGAATGAACTCGTATCACCCGCCTAGACGTAACAAAAGAAAGCTCCATTCTCGTATAAAAACTCGTGCGCATTAATCCTTTTAGCAATTAGAAAATAATAACCTCCACTGCGACCAAAGGGAATTGAAGAGATAATAATTGAATTGCGCTCGCGGTCGGTTTGACCGTCTGGTGACACAAGTGAAACACACACAGATGAACCGATTGCGCTTTTTATAATAATAATAAAACATTTTCTACCTATCCTTTTCGATTGGCTGCAAGTGACGTGCATTACTTACTTTTTAATTGTTTATGTTTGAATCGGAACAATAGATAGAATTAAATAAACCACGTTTGTTTGGAGTTTTCCATGTGTTCTTTAAATTGTAGCAATGATACTTTCTCGTATTTCTGTTCATTCGCGACAGTACTAGATAAGTTGATGGTCTATGTTTATATATAAATAAATATCTGAAAGGTCTAAACCTGATCTATACTAATATTATTAAGAGAAAGGTTTGTATTGTTGTTTGTAACGAATAGGCCCAAAAACAACAAAACCGATATTAATTTCTAACAATTTATGTATATTTTAATTTGAATTTCACTGCTTTAACTATTTTCTGTTTTCCCGATGGTTGACTAGAAGATAATGCCACTAATCTTTTATCATCGTATTTTTACGGGAAAGGAAAATGCGGACCGTTGTTTTATAAGCCTATATTTATCTTAGTTGTTAAGTTTTTTTAATCAAAAAGCAAGTTATCTGTACTGTTTTAATTTTGGTTAAGCGAACATTTATTCGGCTTATTTCTTTTTTGTTATACAGATTTTGCTCATAGTCAGTTATTATACGGACTTATATCTGAAACAGGCGGCGGGAAATGAAAATAAATAAGATTTTATCTTAACAAAGGCTTTTAAAGCAAATAACCAGTTCGCTTTGAAAGATCTGTCTACCCTTAAGTTAAATCCTATAAAATGTATGTACATTTAATGCCATGTGGCACCAGCAACGTAGAATAGTACTTCACTCCGTCGTGTGTACCAGGTGTCGTAAAAGGCAACTAAGGTGCTGGAACCGATAGATGCGGTATATACACCAGTGTAGCTTAAATGCATTAGGGCAGAAAGGGCAGCAACATTTCCGTCGCAAAGCTATGCTCTGCAATTGCCACATCGCATGCTCAGCGCGGAATTTATTGGCAAATTTCCATTCCTGGAGCGGCCTATGTCAAGCAGTGGATGTTTTAGGGCAGCTGTGATAATGATGATATATTTGATGGAAACATTCATGTTTGATTTTCTTTTGTATAACGAGTTACGCATATACATACGCATATACCAGCATTTAAAAGCAGTGGTAACGCTTTCTGTCATAAGGGCTGTATGCTTGTTTATCGACCGGGTTTCAACCCTAAACATTAGAATAGAACCTTAAGCCAAAAAAAACTTAATTTGAAAATAGTTTATTTTTCAAATCTCTCCTGAATGATAAAATATAATACGAGGTTTATCATTATCCAAACTGCAACTGTTGAGTTTTTACGTACAATCACAAATTGTAAACTATGATTTTCTCAAAATTCCTACAGAAAAGAACACAGCTACTGAATGAATCCTATCATTCGCTCAAGCAAACAGTTGATCTTGAGACACAAAGATCTCAAAATCCCAGAACCAAGTCAATAAATATCGCTCAATACAATTACGCAGGTTGGGCCTGTCTGTATATTTCAAAGGGTTTCCGTATCAAAGGACGGGAGTTGAACCCGGGACCGCGTAATTCGATTTGGCTCACCAATGCCGGCTACTGTCCCAGTAATCTAGTTTGTCAGTTATTTTGATTTGTGAAGGAAAATGAATTTACGATGATATGGTTAACTTAAAGTAACTTAGAAATTGGATTTGAAAATAATAATAAACAAAATAATTATATTGTATTTATGTAATGCAATACACTTCGGCTATATCATCACATGACGGGCCTGGTAGCGTAAAAGGGGGTCCTTTTTTGTACGCCAAAGGCCGTAGGTTTAAAGCTACAAGCATTTACATATATGATTAATATTAATTTTGTTTTATGTTCTAGGTATTAAATACGTTTTTAAGTATCATATTTGTGATTCCTCTATTGTCTGATGTTTGTAACACAAGTGATTTAAGCGACTTATCTTTGAATCAGATATGAGATGCTGTGTTTCTACATATAACAAAAAAGGATGATAAAACAAAGCAGCCATAGACCGTCTACTGATGCAGATGTAGCAAGATGTAATGTCGCAATTGCCGCGCTGAGAAGGTGTGGTGGCAATTACAGAACGTAGCCTAACGACGGGAATGCTGCTACATCTTCGCTCCATGCCGCCATTTTGTGATAAATCACTATCTGCCTGTTTAGGTACCCTAGTCGCCTCTTTTGATACCTTAAATTTCTACTCAGCCGATACCTTACGGCTTCGAGTACGATATTGTTCTTATTCTTTCACTTAACATAGTTATGTAGAGGATGGTTGGAGTCATACATTGGCCTGACACGGAGATAAATAGATTAAATCATTTATGTCACGGTTATCAGAGAACAGAGTTAATATAAATATAATACTTAAATATATTTTTTACAACCAGACACTTTTCTTCCACTTTCACTTCTGCTTTTCACAATTCATCCAAGAAATTTTTGTCCTGGGTTGGAATTGAACCCACGACCTTTGGTGCATAAGATAAGGACACTAGCATATGCGAAATATTGGGATTTTCAAAAACCCTTAAATCCCGTTGAAGAAACAAACTTAGCAACGTAGCTCGGTTTTTTTATTCATTGCCTTACCTGTCTATTTTTCCCTCCTCGTAAAGTTCGGTCAGCATATCTTCCAAGTCAGTCGACAGCGTGTTCAGGAGCTAAAACAATAAATAAGCCTTGAGTTATACGTAATACAAAAAAAAATACTTAAGAAAAATATTTGAAAATTTACAGGTTTGCTGTTACTTCTAGATTCATATAATTATGTCAAAGTTGCCCTTGCAGTCAAAGTAGCTTCACTACTACTATCTAACTCTTTTATTAACCAGTTATACTCGCATATTTAGGCCCTATCTTACAGATAATAATTATTTACCTATTTCTAGAATAACCGGTCAAAGTTTAAGTCTTCACATAAAATAATAAAAAAATAACGCACCTACGGAACCCAATCAAATTCCAATCAAGACCGATGCCCGGGTAATTTTGCGTAATCCCCATTACTCAAACATCGATTCTATCGTCCCCGTTCATCTGGGAACATATCGGGAGCGCACGGAAATGAGTTAAACCTTGTTCACCGCAGCCTTCAGGTTTAGTTATTTGCTTTAAACTACACACTGGCGTTGGGAGTTGCAAACTTTATAGGCGGAATTATTAAATTATGAACATTTATGTTTATCATATATATCTAATTGTTTTGTTAATTAGCTTAAATGAATTAATATTGAACCCAACACCACATTAGGTACTTTAAAAAAACAACTACTTCACTTTCTCATAACAATAACAAGTATATACCATTTCATTCTAGTAGCCAACAAAAATTTCTTTATATATTACCTTTTCTCTATATATATTTACATGACTATTATAAAACGCTTATTCTTATCCAAACTAACTTGAGTCAACAACAACATCATTTCTATTAAGATATTATTGAACTAAAGCCAGACGGCGAACAAGCAACGCCTACAAAATAACTTTTGGCAATATCGTTTTTGCAAAATTGCTAATGTAATTGCGTAGGCGTTAACATAACAAAGAAATACTATACCGTTGTCCCAAATGATAAGGTTTACTTTAGGTCTATAAAAATAAAGAAGAGTTGACTATTTTAATCTTAGCATACCTTGTGTGGCACGAAAAGTGATCTTCAAATGTTGTCAATGATTTAAAAAATATATTATATATATTTATATATATTATTATTTATTTCATATATATTTTTGAAAGTTATACGTAAGTCGCGTAGATTATAATTTTACTAACTTTAGTAAAAGAAAAAAAATGGATAACCTTTAATATGTGTAAGAAACAAATTAAATAATTACTAGCTGGCTGACAGATGTAGTCTTAATATATATTCTGTACCTAAATTCATAATTTAAGAAATGTTACAACTATAATTTATCTACTACGAAAAAATTCATTCAGTGTTTTCAATTTTATCCTTACACGTTGACACGAATTTTATTTTAGAGAATGGAGACACCAAGTCTTTCCAGTCAACCTATGAAAACCACTAAGCATCGAGGCGACCCGTTCCTCTGTGTGACACCGAGAGAGGTATTTGCTTACTTCGCAGACGGGGTGGCTGCAAAAAAAGTTGCTCAAATAAAAAATCTGAGGGCGCCGCAACCGCCCACGCGTGACGCCCCACGCTCGCTGACTGCGCCATTTTATCAGACCCTTCCATCGCCTGTTTATAAACACTGCTATTGACATTTTGGAATATCAAAGAGCGTAAATCAGCGAGGAGGTTGATAAAAATTGTTGTATGAAGTACTGGTAATAAAGCGATCTGTAGCCCTGACAAAAGAAAGTTGTCTATGTAGACGTTATCAATTAGACATAATTATTCATTTTGACTTCAAGTTGATTTTTAACTTTTTTTGATATTAACTTAATAATAGCGATGCATGAACAAACCGCAAGGTACCGGCTGAGTAGAATAGTACCTTCTTCTGTATCAGGAGTTGTAAGAGACGCTGCGATGAGATGAGTATACTCATTTAAACAGTTTGTTGGATTACCTGCCATTACAATTATTTCTTGTTTTGTTAATTGGATTAATTGAACTATTACTATTTATTATTTACTTTCCATAATTATGCCATGTAATACCGGCAGAGTTTAATAGTATCCCTCCCCCTGTACCAGAACCGACAGATGGCGGTATATCCATCCAAAACAGTGTAACTCAAATGCAACATGGCGAGAATAGGCAAATAGCTTTTAATTGTTGATCGCCACTTCGGCTGCCCAGCACGACAATTATGGGTAACCACCCTCCTTTCTCGGGAAGGCCTTTATAGGCCTAGGACATTCTATGGCTAATGACTGAGGTTTATAGGTAGAGCACCATAATTTTTTCAAAAAAAAACATGGCCTATGTTACTCGGCAAAGAAGAAGGTCTAATGGTAAAAGAATTTTAAAATCTATCTAATTGATGTATTAGTTTTTATGTGAAACCGTAACAAACAATTAAATCTTTCTTCTTTATAATATAAATATAGATCAACTAACATGAAAGTTATATATGTAGTAAAATTAGGAACGATGCTCAATATCAGGCTACTAATATCTTAAGCTCATATAACAAGAAAATGATATTTTAAATAGAAACCATTTGCCAACATGGTGTATTTTTTTGGTGAGGTTGCTTTGTGAGTAAGCCAAAAATTCATACAGCATAAACAGATAGAGGGAAAATGCTGAACTATTTTACGGGCGAGTGAGCTTCGAGCTTTCCTCGCTTTTATGTCGAGCCCTTGACGTGCGAACGAATTTTGCCCACGTAAAGGGATACCGATGGCGTTTTCATTTGATATATCGGATGCTTCATGAAACGAATTTTGAACTTATTTTTTAATACACATCGAAGCCCAATTTATTAACGAGAATTAGTTTCTAGAATTAGTCTCTAAGAAGATACCAATATATGTTGACCAGAAAACTATTTAGCATAGTTTTCTGTTCAACTTATTTTGATATTTTCTTTTAAAAATCAATTCAAATTCTTATCAATCAATTATATATCTTAATGGATAACCTATATTTAAATTTTTCATATTTATTTGATGACTTACGACCTTCATACTAAATTTCATTCGGATAGCTTAAAAAACAGCAAAGTTTCAAACCTCGGTTTAACCCCCTTGGGGTTGAATTTCCTAAAAAACTTTCTTATCGCTCACCTACGTTATAAATGGAAGTCCTGTGCAAAATTTAAAGTTTCTTACCCTTAAAATTTAGGTCCCGCGTTGATATGTCAATCAGTCAGCTTCTCTTTTTGTATATATATATAGATGGTTTTGTTTCATGAGGTCCTAAATTATGTATCTTGAATAATACATTTTCATTCCTTTGAAGAAATCTAAATGTCATTTTATGAACCCGCAAAAGGGCAACGACCGATGTTTCAATACACAAATCGTTGCTATGCAACTCAAACAAACATTACTAAATAAAATCAATGATTCGTGTAAACCTTAATGTTTGAGAAATAAGGTCCAAATTTAAATTGTATTTAATTACAGGGGGCAACAAAATCCGGGTCAAGAGGTACAACCGACGTCATTAGAAAGCAATGTAGGGTATCGATTTTATTTTCTTGACATCGTTTTGTGTAAGGAAAAGTAACCCAAACAATATAGATATTAAGCGGATATCCTTCAACGAAGTGAATTTGAATTAAATGAAATAATCTATATCCTTGCTATACCGGCAGAGTAAAATAGTACCTCATGTGTGGTATCAGGTGACTACGTTACCAGAACCGACAGATGGAAGGACATCGATCCGAAACTGTGTAGCTCAAATGCACAGGGCGCGCTCTACGATTGTCAGACTACACGCTTGCCCAACGCGGCAATTATGGACAAAATTCCCTCTTTCTCGGGGAGGGGGATGAAGAACTAAATATTTGTATCATATAAGAGCCATTCCCATTGTATCATAATGATAGAGAGATACGGAGTGTAAAGCGACGTGGGTTTCATATCGCACCAACTGACGAAGCCTGCCACAATTCAAAACTGAAATTTCATTTAGAACTTATGAAATTGAAGTAATTTATCGCAAATTTATTCGGAATGATTACTTTTCTGAACACTTTGTATATTCCTGAAGAAATTCAGTATCGTTTGAATTTACGAATAATAACCGATGATTCTAGAAATGCGGGAAAATTAATTATTTTTATACTGTCTTTATTTAAAAGAGCGATGTTTTGATTAAAACGTTCAAACAGGAAACCAATATTATTTGTTTTAGATATGATAAATATTTAAAACAATGGAAGACGCTAGTAAGGCAGTCATAAAACGTGACGTATACCTGAGTTTTATTAAGTAGTTACGTGCCTTTATGTGATCGTAAACCTACTATTTAGCGGCATTAAACGTTGTTTATTTATGACTGCTGTTTCGGATACATTACAGCAGTTATTGTGAAAAAGTGTCTTAAAACTGTAACAGCTGTATTACTTTCATATTTTATCTTCAACATTTTAAATAATTTACAATTTTTTGATGGGTGAAAAATCGTCGCCATATTCTTTTGTGTTTATAATATTAAGGCGATATTGATGTGACACTTCATTGAGCTCATATTTTCTCTCTTCAATAATCACCCTCTAAGTATGTAGAACTGTTTGTATTCGGACTGACACCTAACAAGAATTAGAATTTTAATGATTGCGCAGTACGCTTTACGGTGCTGTTCCGCACCACTCTTAGTTTGAGCTACGAGGTTTCAGACAGCACCGCCTATCGGTTCTCATATATAAGTTGCCTCTGACGAAGCATTGCCTAGCACTAAAGGGATGTTCTACTCTACATGATACCCAGCTTTAGAACGTTCACTGCTGGACGCAGGCCTCGTCAAAAAAACAAGAAAATTTTGCCCATAATTGCCGCTCGGGACGTGGCATTTGGAGAGCTAAGTTACGTGACGAGAATGCTGCTGACTGTCGATCCATGCATTAAAGCTATACTGGCAGGTGGATAAATTGGTTCCGGTATTTTACTAGCCTCTTGCGACACCTGGTGAGTAAATGGAGAAGTTCTTCCTATAATGCCATTACACGACGTTTTTACTTACAAACAAATCCATAATTGCAAAAGTTAGTAACAGTTTGCTTTTACATTGAAGTATCATAAAATAAACGTATCTAAAGCTACACTCCATTAACCACAAAAATATTCAAGTAGTAATATTCAAAAGCCCGTTTCAATCCGGGAGTATGCCCTCTCTGTTTATTCATCTTCATCTACTCCCGGCGCAGTAAACGCGCGGGTCCCGGAAATTTTCATAAAGCTAACGATCTCGGTCTAATTGTTTGGAAGTGTCCTGCAGGATCTCACTCCCGGACGGTTGACAAGCGCCTGTTATATATATTTTTATTTCCTTCCACCATTTAATGTTATGAGGTGATATTTCATACCACGTAGTACATGCGAAGCATTCAGATCAATTCTTATTTTTTTATTTAAAGAAAAACAAACTGTTGTGGTGACCGACAGAGTAGAATAGTACCTTCCTTTGTACCAGGTGTCGTGAGAGGTGACTCGGGTACCGGAACTGACAGGTGGCAGTATATCCACACAAGCAAGCGTACCTTACATGCAACAGAGCGGGAATGGGCAGCAAAATTTTCGTCGCGAAGCTACGCTCTGCGTTTGCCAACATCCCCCCTATTTTCTGGGGAAGCAAAGTCCAGCAGTAGACGTTCAACAGCTGCTATGATGATGATTTAACATTAATCTGTTAGCTGACCTCCGTAACACTACTGCTTTAAGCAACTTATTCTTGGAGACAGGAATCGGACAGTACCTCCCTCTGTACCAGGTGACGTTACAGGCGATTGAGATACCGGAACCGACATATGGCGCGGTATATCTATGCCAACTAGCGTAGATCAAGTAAGGCGGGGATGGGTAGCCGCATCTTCTTCGCACAACTACGCTCTATGATTGCCGCCACGGTTACCAGGTACGGCAATTATAGGCAAAAATTCCCTTATCGGCTTGTGTCCAACAGTGGACATTCTATGGTTGATACTGCCCCGATGGCGCAAATGGTAGTGAACCTACCTTGTACACCAAAGGTGTATATAAGGATAAATATGTATGTAACGATAGATATGTATGTAACGATAAATATGTATGGAACGATAGATATTTATGCAACGATAAATATGTATGTAACGATATTTGTATTTGTTTTATGTATGCATTTAACTATTGTATTTGTGATTTCTCTGTTGTCTGATGTGCGTAAAAAAAGTGCGACTTACTAATTTACTAATATGCTAATGATGAATCAAGTGAACTATTCAAATACCTCGAGGGTTTGAGCTTTCTCTATATCAATGTAAATGTGTATGTACATTTACACTAACAATGCGCATTTGTATGGCTAAATTAAGTTACTCCCTATCCTTGAGTTGCTCCCACTCGTGAGATACGAATCTTAAATCTAAGCTTTCCTTTATAAACTACCAATTAACATACAGCGAATGTATCCGATTAAACAAATTTATTTTAAATATATTACATTAAGGTTTTGTGTAATTTATAGGGTTAGAAACGTGAATGCAATTGAATTTCTTCGATAATAGTATTAATTTAAAATAATAGTCAATATGTCGATATATAAATAGATAATTCAAAACAACTGACGACATAACATACAAAAATATATTTTTTTTAAGTGAAAATGAGAAATATATGAAAGTACGGCGAGTATAGGTACGTCAAAACAGTATTTATATATTGTTGACTATATTACCCAACCACATATTCCTGCGCGGTCTTTACTATTCTGAATTTAATAAACTAAATTAACATTTTAATACAACAATATAGAAAGCATTTCTTTTTTTATTTTTTTTAAGAGCAAATTATTTCCGTCATATTATTTGTGTGAGAGAACTGTCGTTTTCAGTCGCTACGCAAAGTAAAAAATAAATACTGATGATAAATAAACAACTGCTGTTTAAGAAGTTACTTAAAAGATGTCGCCAATGATCAATATATATATATACATATATATATTAATATAATTGTAATTTTATTTATATAGATAGATATGTTGACAATATCAATTACAAGGTTTTTTCATTAAATATATTAATTCAATAGTTCTTAAATGGCTACAATACTACAAGTAGAACATATTAAATGTATAATAAAAAATAATAATCAATATTTGTCAACATAGACAATTCTTTATTTTCCGTATACAGAAAGGAGTCCACTGCAATTTATTTTCTTTTTATTTCAAATCGTTTATTTAATGTATACCTATCCCGGAGAGCGAGTTATTTTCGTATGATATTATAATTTCTATTTAAAATTATGCGAAAACTTATCTGCAAATTTAACTAGTACTGCAATAAAATGCAAATTTGGACATTAAACTGCGCGTCCCCAGAGTGTCGACGATGTCTACGCCCTTACTGTTTTGAGTAATGGCCTCCTTTACGTTTACAATAAACGCCATTATTTTTTTAAAAACTCTATAGTCAATGGTAGACATCAATTAATATCAGACATGTCCGTGTATATTCTTGAAAAAATAAAGCACATTGTGCCTCGCAATTAGTACGGTTTATATTATCTGCTTTATGAAACTAGTGTCTAATGTATGAAAGGTTACTATTACTACATTCTATTCATAAGAATTGCTTTGTAAGCCCAGCATTCTAATAATACAACTTAAGAATAACAAACGTTTCAATCCGTTAGAAGTGGGAAAGATAGAACGGAACATTAATCAGGGATATCCAATAACAAGTTAAAAATGGTAATGCAACGGAATGAAAGGGAAGCCATCAATAATGAGTGTGATAGATCGTCTTTCGTCGCTCCGTCGTCTGCCCGCCCGCCTGCTTTAATTTGTATCCTTGTAAATGGTGCTGTATCGTTCCGATATTCATAATATCTGTTCTATTATGATTTGTGATGAAAGTCATGCATATACTTATGTATAGTTCAACATTTACGCGTTCACTCATTAGTAAAACTACTCTTTAAAGGCTTTAATACGCACTTTTTGTTTGATGTTTCGATTATCTTGTGAGCGGTAGTCAAAGAGATAGAACGAAGATATGAGGTATACGAAGGAAGAAAGAAAAGCCACTATAATACTTAAATATTTATCCTGGGTGAATGTAACCCTTGGTGCACATTAGAGGAACACTACCAAACGCGCCTTCGGAGAATAGTACTGATAAAGTCAACAACGACTTAGACAAAATTACGGACACCGACTTGTGACAACATACTTTAAAATAAAGTTGCTTTCCGCTGTCTACCTTTAAAACTACTGTCTACCTTTAGAACTTTAAAACTAGGCAACGGATTTTTAGTAGATAGAGTGATTCAACAGAAAGGCTTATGCATGTATTATATGTATAATACATGCATAATATAGTAGAGATGCATTGATAATTTTTAAGTTGTCTAATATGATCTCGTAAATAAATATTAATTCTTTCGCGATAACATTGTTAACACTTGCTAAATTCGACTAAATAGATCAATATAATGTACTACAGTATTTAAAACTATAAAAAGTTCAGAACATTAACCATTACTTACTTATATATATTACCAGCCGGGGCGGGTCGCTCGTTATACATATAAAGGTTAATAAAGAATCTAAAACAAAACAGAATCCCAGATCCTCACACGAGGCTACATCAAAAAACTCATTAAAACTTGACGGAAGCCCATTATGGGTATGATTTGAAACAACAAGTAATTTTCAACTGAAAAGTAACATTTTCCAAACAAGCAGAGACAAATAAACGTGAAGTCACGAGTTTGGTGCACAGCGAACATTATTGAGTTAAAGGTATTCGAGGGAAAAGTTTACATTCCCAATTCTGAAGAAGATACTGGCAGAAAATAAATAATCATGTATTGCGTTAAAAATAAAACCTACTTCACCTTTAACGGCTTCAAAACGCCGTTTGTGTAAAATTTTCATTTAGACATTCGACGTTTCGTTTATAATACGACTACCATTTCTAATGACTTGATACAACGGATCGATATGTTAATAAAAGTGTAATTTAAAAATAAAAAGAAAATTCCTTCTATTTAAAAAAAATAGTATGTACAGATATTATATTTAAGTTTTGTAATATCATCATCATCATATCAGCCACAAGACGTCCACTGATGGATATAAACCTCCCCAAGTAATATCCAATAGGACTGGTTGTATGCAGCCTGTGTCCAGCGCGATCCTGCGGTTTTAGTCATATGTAAGACAAAAACCTTACATACCTTTTCACAAAAGCCATGCGGCGAAATTAAAAGTTTTCGCAATTCTATATCTATACATACTTCACAACTATAGTTCATATCTATACTAATATTAAAAAAAGAGGAGAGCATTGATATTTTTCTTTGTTACTATTTTAGTCAATAATTACTTGACTGCCGTCAACGAGACACATTAGAAAGTAATTCAAAAATTGCCTATATTTTAAACAGCGAGGAGCGAGTTTAGTTGTAAGTGAAATACAGCTTACTCAATATTTATTCAGATTAAGCCAATTAATTTCAGCAATTCCAAAAATAATCCAGCAATGGCCCGCGTAAATTGCCGAATTATCGTTTCTCAACTTGACCTCATTTTGCATAATGCCACATTTTATTAGTGGCCATTTGCGAACTGATACAAGAGCACTGTCATTAATTAAATCTAGCCTTTGACTTTTTTTTATTATTTATTTAGTTTTAGCATAATTATTATCATCAAATCAGCTTTTGTGAGTCCACTGTTGGACATGGGTAACCGCAAGAAAAAGGGAAATTTCGCCCATAATTGCCGGACTGGGCAAACGCGTTGGCAATTGCGAAGCTTTTGCAACGAGGATGCTGCTGTCTATATTATATGTATATTCTGTTGGTTTTGGTACGTTAGTTACCTCTTAGGACAACAAATATAGGGGGAGAAAATTCACGCCGGTACCTCATCACCGGCTTAGTTTTATCCTAAGAATATAATTTTATCTGTGGTCACTGGAGAGTTTGATGCATAAAATGCCTGCGCATTTTACATTTATGGAGAATCCATACAGTTCAGGCTGCTCGTTTGTGGAATCCACTTCCCCCAAAAATCAGTCGCTGCACTTATTTCAATAGTTGGTACAAGATGACCTATCAATATGAATATTTATTGGTTTGACTGCGGCGTTATTTAAACTATTTTTATTATATATTATTTATATAGTTTACATATGTATAATTTAAAGTTTCTATTTATATTATTTGTGCTTGATCATATTTATTATTACTTATTATTATTACATGGGCACACTCTAAAATACCTAACTATTTTCTTTCAGTATTTCCTTTAAAACGTTGCCCGGAAGAAATTGCTCTGTGGTTCTGTCTTAAATTTGAAATTTGTGTAATTTTTTTTGTATGTTTGACTGATCAACATTAATCGTATAATTGGTTCCTTATTCGTACATATCAACTCACACAAATCCAATAATTGAATACATACCGCTCGCGCATCGTACTTTTGCAAACAACTCGACGCAACGTAAATGAAGAAACTTGCGCTGACGTCTGCCCACCGGGAGCGCTCAATGCAAGAGGGGGTTCCTGGGGGTTCCATCCTTATTAAGCGATGGCCCGGCTGATTTGTGACGGTATTTGTTGTTTGTTGTTTCCCCAACAGTATTGTTCAACGGTATTTTTTCTCTAACTTTTAATTATTTGCGTGGAGGGGCTTTGATGTCGCTGTTTTGATGTGTATTGGAAAATTGCTCGGATTTGTAAATGGGGAGGGGGGAGGTTTTTTTCTTTTCTTTCGTATTTTGTGGTCTTGAGTTCCTATTTGATATTTCAATTCAGTCGCGGCTTCAATCCGACAAAAATCAGCGACGGCATTGATTGATGTAAGCTTTATGACCTAACTAGTCGTGCCCGCGACTTCGTCCGCGTGGAATTAACTAACTTATATAAACTTTGAACGACATTTTATTTATAATATTGATAAAATAATGCATTAATGTTATTTTAATATTAATAAAATAATTTATCAAAAATGTGAAAAACTGCAAACACTCATTGCAGTGTTTTCTTTTAAAATGAGTGTGTCATTTGCAAAAAAACCGGGCAACTAAGCAATGAGCCATTTCAAATGTTACTATCGATTTGTTTGATAAGTATAGGAAGTTTTATTTTCACAATTTCGTAAATTAATAAGCAAATAATCGTTTTCGTCAGTATTATTATAAAATTTTGATAACATTTATTGGTTTTAATGCTAAAGTTTACTAGTAGTGTATGCTCGCTTGTAGTGCATATGCTCGTGAAGTAAAAGTTGACAAAAATTTTTGTTTGTTTCTTCTTTAATAAAGTAAAAGCAGCTAAATGTTTAGTGTCGAGTGTAACCTATAGCTAAATCACAGCTTGAATTCGTCTGGGTATGCTAGCGAGGAGTCCCCGGATACTTGCTTGCGGGAGCTTGCGTCCCCGACATGCTCTATAGGATTGAGTTTGGGACTTTGAGCTGGCCAAGGCAAACAACGAATGCCGACCTCTTGCACATACACTTCCACATCGCGAGACCGGTGGGCGCGAGGGTTGGCTTCCATAAATAATATTCTTCGCCTAAAGCGGGCAATGCGGATTGTGCATGAGGAATTAGAACTTCCGTTATGTATCGATGTCCAGTCAGTGAGCCGTTTTCAATGAAGACTCACTCTGTGCGATTCATTGAATTTATTCCTGCCCATAACATAAAAGAGCCCCCACCATAAGCTGTGATTTCTTCAAAACAAGCCTCTGCAAAGCGTTCTCTTCGCCTTCTTAGCTCGTCACTCGCCAACGTCTATCTTCAATGAACAGAGATATCCTGGCTTCATCGGAGTAAAATACCCTATTCCAGTCTTCTTGAGTCCATGACTCACAATTTCGAGCAAACCTAAGCCTGGCAACTCTGTGCTCATGGACTAACTTAGTGCTGCGGGCCGGGCGATGACTGCGTATATTGGCTGCGAGAACCGTCCATAGACTAATATGCACATTTCTTACTTCTTCGAGGTTGTTCTTAAGGCCCACATATGAACACTTGCGATTTCTCAATGCGCGACTCACAAGAAAACGATCATGGAAGAAAACCATGTACACGTGGTTGGGTACATAGTTTTCTTCCAGAACCAGGCCTTCTCTTGACGGAACCGGTGTCTTGATACCGCTGCCAGGTCCTTTGAACCGTCGAGCTACTCACACTTAGCCTCTGAGCCACAAAGCATTGGCTGCAACCCTCTTCGTGCAGCGCAATAATTTTGGTAGCTTTTACCACTTTCTCTAACATAATTGAGACAGCTAAACAGCAATAAATGGAGCTTTTACAAATTAAGAATATGAAATTAATTCATAAAAATTGACTAAAAGTTAGGAAAACCGATATTATCTTTTGGAACTTCGCACCAAAAATGTAGGATAAAAAGTGGTTTTCTGTAAAAACGAGCATCGAACGAAAATTTGAATTTAGAACGTACTTTAATAATTAATTTTAAACACCACGGCATTTTTAAAACCAGCCAGTAACATCTACAAATGATTAAAATGTTAGTACCATATTTTTTTAAGAAGAATTTAAATCAAAACCACCCGTTTTTTTGCAAATGAGTGTATCAAAGTCTCATTCAATTCAATAAGATTAAATGTAAGCACAAAATTATGTACAAAAGTTGTATATTGTATAAAAAGTGTAATTAAATGGGATTTTCTTCCCCTTTTTTATTATTATAAATAAAATATTTGTACGTCTTGAATATTCCTAGCAATCTCCGGGATAAACTTGTAAAAGTTAGAGAATATAATAATATATTACAGTATGTCCCAACTTATGTAAAGAATCAAGAATGTCCATAAACTAAAGCTTTTTATTCATAAAAAGGCTTCTTCAACGTATCTTCTACTTAATGACCAATTTATAAATGTTCTGTTTTACTGTCTATTTAAAAAACCTAATATAAATTAAATGTTATTAGTAGTAAGCTCTTACATATTGCAATGCCCTTGTAGAGCGTCAAATATGACTCTTAATTAATATTTTCTCCGCCATCTACATGTAATTTGACAATAATTATCATACCAGTCAATGGAAGTCTACAGCTAGACATAGATCTCCCCGAGAAAAGGAAAACTTTGCCCAGAATTCCCGTGCTGGGCAATCGTTATGGCAATCGCAACTTTTGCGACGGGGATGCAGCTACCCATCCCCGCTCCGTGGATTTAGCCAGCACTGTTTCGGATTGAAATACCGCCATTTGTCGGGCCTGGTACCATAGGTACTGTTCTACTCCGTCGGTAGCCTATAGCTCATTATTATATTAGAAAATTCGTTTAATCATATGACCACAGTTTTAAATTGTCCATTGATATAACAAAATTGAAACACGCCACCCGAACGCAGCGGTGTTCTACAAAATGTAATAAATAAATGTTCAAACCCAGACGCAATACAAATCTATAACTGACTCCACTCTATGGCACTGACGTCACGTATCGGACACCGGCGCCGAACGCTGTATCGGAAATTGGACGCTCTACGCCCGCCTCTGCTCTCTACATTTTGTTCGAAACAAAAGCTGCGGGTAGGATCCAACTATGTTTATCGAACCAACTCTGAATTCGTTATGGCTTTTACAGGTTAACGATGTGATTAAAAATAGAAGGTCGGTTTCTATCTATTCGATTTTTTACTTTTTTATAATTTTTCGTACGCTATATTGATCTTTGTTGGCTTGAATTAGATAAAAACTAGATTAAGCATTTATTTATATTTACGATGTAAGATGGCGAAAAGTACTGTGAATATTTTTTTTTCAATATATATATAAATTTACATATGCTAGACGTAGACCTGACTCCGAGATAAGTCACTTAAAACACTTCTGTTACGGAATTCAGATAGCAAAGGAATCACAATCCCATAAACCAGAACTAATATATCTATTGCTCCTCTCGTTTACCATCTTAAGGAATGATTTATGAAAAGAATATTTTACGCGTGTTTCACATCTTTCAATGAAAAAACTTTACACTAATTTTTATTCGAATAACTCCCTGAAGAGTTATTCGAATGAAGCAGTAAAGTTTCATACTAACTTCGAACTCACGTTTCACCCCATTATCATATATCATCATTTTTACCCATAATGGGTAATATGGGCAAAATTTCCCCTCTCTTGTCCTATATCCATCAGTGGCATCCAATGGCTGCAATGATGATTATTATAATTACAGCTCTCCATCAGCTGTCAGCACTGCGTGCTGTTACATCAACTGTTTCAAATTAAATGTATCATTATGAAATATTCCTGTTAGTTAAATACAGAACTATTTATATGGTACAGGCCAGTCCATATCTGCCTCTGTTCCGAACCTTTTATTTGAAACAAAAGCCAGCGTAAACTGTAGTTCATTGTGAAATTTAAAGCGGTTTTGATTTAGATGAGCGCACGTCACGCACATTCGGAAACGCGTGTATGGGCACATGACAATGAATAATTACTCTTTTGACTTGAACTGTGTTTGATTGAAACGCATTTTAATTGAGTTGGAAAATTGTCTTGCAATTACATTTTAGTTAACATTTTGTTAATTGTTCATTCACGACTATCATATCGACGGTTACAAATGCAATTTTCGTAAGGGATATATGGACAAAAATGTTTGTATTTGTAACTTTTTTATTAGTCTCAAGTAAAAAAGGATTCAATTTTAATAGTACTTGTTAAAACAGTTCTAAAATAATTGATAAAATAGCTTTTCGATAAATAAAATATAACGAATTAATTGTTTTTATTATTTTTATTATCTACTTCGGAGCCATGTTAACGAGAGTACGAGATGTTATTTGAATTTATTTTATTTATTAATAGAATAAAATATAAAATGACAGAATGGGGCATTATCATAGGAGTCATATAGTAGAGCTATTTTGTTTTTAAACGGCAGACTTATTTGTTACTTTTCATACTCTACGTCATATTTGCCGTATGGGGTATCTGCATTTTTTTTAATACAACTACATAGTTATATGTGGCCTTAATCCGACGCGAGTTTGATGTTCTAGTCAGATCATCTGTCCACTTTGTTGGACATACTACGCAGCGTTTGTTTACAAACAAATAAAAATACTAGTTAAAATGCCACCATACTGACTAATATTTCCACGTAACATCATGAATTGAGCAGTAGACGTATCGCTATTTCACACAATTTGCGGTAATGATATTACTGTTTTATCTTGCTTCCCTTTCTTTCTTGCTTTGACAACTATCCGTTTCTTTGGAATGTAATAATTTACAAAGCCATAAATACCGCCGCATTTTGTTTTATATGATAAATATTTGTGTTTACTCTGTCTGTGTAAAAATAGGTATACTATATTTGTGATTCCTCTGTTGTCTGATGTCCATAACACAAGTGCTTTAAGCGACTTACATGTTGGAGCCAGGCTAATGTATGAGATGTCGTATGAATTAAATCTATATGTCATAAAAACACGAATATAGGTGTGTGGTGCCGGCTGAGTAGAATAGTGCTTCCCTCTATACCAGGTGTCGTAAGAGGCGGCTGAGGTACCAGAACCGATAAATGGTGGTATATTTATCCGTAACAATGTAGCTTAAATCGCGAAGTCTCAAAGCTACACTCTGCATTGCCAGTACGCATGCCCAGCGCGCCAATGATAGGCAAAATTTTCTCATATGTCCAACATAGCTAATATGATGATGACAATAAATAGAAGCCGTACGTAATTATATTGTTTAGAGTCTAAAGTTTTTTCATAATCATGGGAAAGACGAAAACATAATCCACACAGTTAAGGTGTTACGAGTATATCCAACAAATATGAAATGCACAATTTAAAAAAATATATAAATTTCTATTCACAGAATGTAGGAATATACGCAGATTCATAAGGAATGAGATTGTTCAAATCTGAATTGTAAACGGCCGCTTTGTGCTTTACACCTCTACGCAGCTTTACAAGTCAAATCAACAGACGTTGAGAATGCTTTACCACGTGGCTGAATGACTGTTTTTAGAATGTAACGACATAATTAACGCGTCCGATGGCGTAAACGTTAGTGTTCCTATTTGATGCACCAAGGATGAAATTCTTCCGTTGTTTGGTATCCCTAACACAAGTCCTTGTTACTTATCTCGGAGTCAGGTAAGTGTATAAGACGCTCTAAGAATTTATTTTTAATTGAACATACATACATTACCCCTGTGTCCTATCGGAGTAAGCAAATACTATGGATCTACACTTGCTACGATCTTGGTATACCTTATTTGCATTAGTCCTTTCATACACGCTCGCTTATTCTTGGTACTTCTAAACTGGTCCTTCTTTAATACTTCTTCCACCCTGCTAAGATATGTTCGCCTTGGTCGTCCTTTACCAACTCTTCCATCCGTTGTATATATTTATGCAGTAATTCTACATTTCCAAACTATCTCAACATTCCTTTGTCTATTTTTGTGACAACATCATCTTTTACGCTATCGATCCCTTATCACACTATTTTTTAATCTAACTCTCATCTCTCACACACACCTCTATGAACAGCCATCCGTGCTCTTTTTGACAGATTTGGCTGCCCATAAAACCTCTAAATTTATGTCTACATTAACGAGGCCCAGAATAAAAATAGTTAAAGAGATTGTATGGGCATACACCAATTATGTGGATATACAAATTTATAGTGGTTTAGAATCAAGTAAAACTTGATTGAACCATAAGTTGTTAATTAAATTGAATTTGCAGAGAGAAATCGTACATCGTCCAAAGAAAGCATCAGTACATGCACCCAAGGTGAAATATTACTTGTCAATAAATTTATATAAATATTTTATTATTTATAAGCCGTGCGGAAGCGGCAATTAAGAATACTAACTCCCTCTGTACCAGGTGTCGTAAGAGGCAACTAAAGTAAGTACTAGTACTTGCAGATAGCCATATATCTGTAACAGCGTAGCTCGAGGGCACAGGGCAGTGATGGGCAGCAGCGTCCCCGTCGTAAAAGCTACGCTCTGCGATTGCCACATCCAGTGTGGCAATTATGCGCATAATTGCCTCTTTCTTGGGGAAGACAATGGCTAATAAGATGATTTTAAGGAAAAAAGAATTGATTGTTTGGTACAATCTGACTCTAAATCTACTTTAGGTTAGCCTAATACAAAGTTCCTCACCTATTTATATCAACAAACAGCAATGTTTACACTGCTGTGCAAAGTGTTAGTGTTCCGGTTTGAAGAGTGAAAGAAGCAGTGAATTTACTGGGCAATGTGACATAACATCTTCAAGTCACAAGGCATTACGAGTGTGTTAAGGCTGCGATGACGCTTAATATCAAAGGGATCTATATATATTAAGCAAAATATAAGAAAATAAATACAGTATCTACAATATAGCAGTTAATACAGTTCTTTTTTATTTTATTTACAAGTAATCTAAACTTTAATTAAATTTTAATTAAATTCTTAAACATATAAAATACCAAATACCTAATGTCTACAATTTTATTCAACCAAAACAAGTATCCTAATTCACAATTAATTTTGTAATAGCATTTACAAATAATTAATATTCCAAAACAACCAGACAGTAGGATGTTTTGGAACATTTATCATAATAAATTGAAATCCAGTTCATTTGAATTCTAATGATTTTGAGCAATCGCCGAATCAGTTTGCCTGCCCTTTAGGTATTTGTTTGTCAAAGTTATGAGTAACTTAATGGAAGAGTAATTTTTCGTGATTGTTGGAGAAAGTTTTAATGATCGTTCGGTGAAACCTCGCAGACTTACGGCAAAGTCTTCTAATTTTCTGCCTTCTTCAATTACTCATTTACGACGTTCCAAGTTTTGGCTTTTTGCTCTTTAAGCAGTAAGTCGATGAATGTCTACCAGTTAAATTAGTTTAAAATAAAAAAAAAATAGTTTAAAATTAATGAATTAAATAATTACAATTTATCTAAAAAAATCAGAAGCTTATAATTTATTTTGCTGCTTGAAATATTATATTAATGATGAAACTGCTTAAGATAGAGTTAAATTGCTCTAGCATCTACTATTAAGATAAGGGTTTTTTAACGCCGGTATAGGTTCTAATAATACCAACAATTAGATGTTTATTGGAATTCATATGACCATCAGTTTTTCTTGCAGGTTCTTTTCTGGTGGCTTGCGTATTGAAACTGTTATAAAATTAGTTATAAGACCCGTCTAGTGACCAATTTGTTTGAATGATTTTTGTAACACTGGTGTAAAATTGTAATTAGCAAATCTAGGTTCTTTTGTTTTTCTTTGACGATGTAATTATATTTGAGTTTGACTTCATAAGATCTTGAAGCGACTTATCTTTAAGGTAGGTCAATGTGTTGTGCAAATCAAAAACAATAAAACAGAAGTCTTCTTGAGCGGTAATAAAATTGCCGTTGTAATGGCAAAAAATGCAAGGCGAAGTCCAGCATTTCTTACTCGCGATGCACAAGGAAATCGATCGATGTAGAATGAAGTCATACGTATTAAACAAATAAATGGAGCGTGCACTATGGATTACATTATATCCATTTTCATCACATTATCTACTAGTGATTTTGAATACTTTCTACACGTGTTTGTAATTAAGGATTTCGATATATCTACCACACTATGTTTGCATTAACAAATAGGATTATGTAATATTTTGTAAACATAATCATCATCTTTCTTCCAGAGATTAGAAGTCCACATAGACCTCCCCAAGATACTGGGAATATTGCCCGTAATTGCCGCGCTGGGCAAGCTTGTTTGCAATCGTGGAGCGCAGCGTTCGCGACGGAGACGCTGCTACCCAACTCCGCCCTGTGGATTTGAGCCAAACTATTTCGGGAGGATAAACCGCCATCTTAAAATCAATGCTAATATTATAAAGAGGAAAGATTTGATGGTTTGTTTATTTGTTACGATTCATAAGAGAAACTAGTACTTTTTCAATGAGTTACATAAGTTATATTTAGTATTCATATTTTTACAGGAAAAGGGGGGTGAAACCGCGCAGCGCTACAAGTGTAAATTTTTCTTATATTAACGGGCCTGATGGTGCAGACGGTAGTGATTCTAATTGTGCGGTTCGATCCTCACCTAGGACAAATATTTATATAATGATATCTGTGTTTGTTCTGTATCTGGGTGTTGAAAATAAGTATTTATGTATTATATTTGTAATTCTTTTATCTGGTATTTGTAATATTAAGCGACTGCATTAAGCAACTTAAAACGGAGTCAGGACAACGTATGAGATGTCGTCTAAATTTATTTATTGTATGAATTTATCTAACAATTTGCGTAAAGTAGGCAACATGTGTGTTAATGTTCTGTTATTATGTGTCCTTGCTGTATTTTAATAAATAAATATGTATTTTCTTAAAATAAGTGACTTTTACAGACGCTATTTAATGTTAAAACCAAATATTTTAACTAAATTGTACTATAAAATTTTAAATTTAAATTACAAAAATATTGTATAATATGTATGTGTACATTTGTTCTGGCTAATGTGCAAGAAAATGTAAATCCATGATTGTATACAAAATTTAAAATAGAGAAAATGTTCGCAGTTGCTTTTCATGGGGGAGGTTTGAGACAAACCTCTCTTAAATCTTCACAATTTGTTTTGCTGCAGGGAAACGTCCTCAATTTATATATCATTCGGGTACCCTGGATTTTCTTGGATTACCTCTTATAATGTTCATCAACATTGATACCGCTCTATCACCTTGGTACTATTTATTCCTTCTATTAACAAAACTCTAAAATTCTAAAAATTCTTTCTTAGTGCTTATCACGTAAAGGAACCTCTGTGCAAAATTTCAAGATTCTTACCTTCATTGTTTAGGCCCAGCATTGATATGTCAATTAGTCAGTCAGCTTCTCCTTTTCTATATATAGATGAAGTAGACCTTACAATGAAATATTTTTATTTTATTTTAGTTAAAATTCTATATCACTTAGTAAAGCAAACATAATTTAAACGCCATATTAGTGATATAATAGCATATTTTAGCGCGTTTTCGTATTCGATTGTATCTAATATTATTTTTAGTTCTTATTCTTGGTTTTGCTTCATTTAAACTAAAAGATATGCTAAAGAATTTAAGGGTACCAACGATCCCACAAATAATCTGTAAACATAATTTCAATTTTCGACACAACAATGTGTTGACCACAAACGGGGCGCTGCATCGGACATTCTCATTTCCCCTTTCCCCTGGGCATGTCTGCGGTGACCACACGTTGCTCGTTATCGGACATAAATGGACTTGTCTAGGCGGTTTCTGAACTGAGATGAGGTGGTCCGTTTAATATGGCGCTGTTTATTTTCTTTTTTAATATGTCATTTTTAAATTTTTTAACTTAACTCTGTGAATATATTTATTTTAATAATCAAACTGATATATTACCGCAGAGTTTAAACTATAGGGCGTTTGTGACTTTAAATTTTCCATAAGGATGTCTTTTACAACGTAGAATAGCACTAAGAAAGTTGAAATTCACCCCCTAAGGGGGAAAAAAGGGGTTGCAAAATTAGTATGCAAGAAGCCCTGGGGCATCACTAATTACCTATAACTGTTACGTTTATTATGTAAATGATTGCCTAGGTTAGGGAGCGATCCCACGACCCGTTATGCACAGGATAGAAATACACCTACCGGGCCCGACCGACGAAGGTTTCAAAGCTTATATAAGTATGAGGTTATATATAACCGATTATCCAAAAGAGGTTTGGTCAATGAAACAATGAAAAATAACTATCACTGAGTTTTTCAAACGTAATGGATTTTGATTTTGGAATTGAAATTTAAGGCAAACGTTTACCTTCATATAAGACCCGCCGTTTTTTTCGTCGCAGTGCCTCCTAATGTACCGTTGACACATATTTGACATCGCCGCTCTGAAACAAACAATATATCATCAGGTTACAATTGTATAGAAAGAAAATAAAAGAAAAAGAAAAGAACATAAGAAATGAGAAACAAATAAAAGAAGTTTAATTTTGCAAGACTTATATACAATATATTAATGTCAGATTGTATAGTAATTTAAATGCGACGAAACGTATTTATTTCTTTTGAAAAAAAATTTGTTGTGTTAAACAAAGCAATACATTGGTTGAAAAATCTGTTTTTTAGCGGTCGAACGTATATAATTGAAGCATGTAAAGGCAATCGCAGAGCGTAGCTTCGAGACGGGAATTCCAGCCCATTCCCACCCTGTTGCATTTGCTACACTACTTCGAATGGATATGCCGCTATCTGTCGGTTTCGGTACCTTAGTTGCCTCTTACGACACACATCAATGGGGTAGGTACTATTCTACTCTGCTGGTACCACGTGATATTTAATTTTCTAATATAATCTTTGACTAATTGATAAAGTCAGCCGCTGGACAGTTAGAGCAATTGATAGAATACGCGATACTATAACACAGACAACATCTAGTCAGCATTACTAGCTATCCATCTGCGACTACGCCTGCGTGACTTTATATTCCTACGGGAAATTACTTTGCCTGAATGAAAAGTTGCGTCTTCAACCGCTGAACTACCACTGCGAGAGAAATTGCATCCAACCCTTTATGAACAAATACAAAGTCTATACAGCAGAAACCTCAGATTTTTCTGGTATGTAAAGTAGCCGTGAAATACAGGCAAAGTAGAATAGTACCTCCCCCTTTGCCGGGTGTCATAAGACTAAAATACCAGAAACGACAGATGGCGGATAGAACAGATATCTATCCAAAGCAGTGTGGCTTAAATGCACAGGACAGGGAAGAGTACCGGCATATCCGACAAGAAAGCTGCGCTCTGCGATTGCAAACACGCTTGCCTAGCGCGGCAATTATTGTTTTGGGGAGGCCTAAGTGCAATAATGGACTTCCAATGGCTGATATTATGAAAGTCTATATCCTCTACCCTATGGGCATAATGTATCTACTATCCAAAATCTATTACGACCCGTTCAGATGTTTAGCATTGAATAAACAAACAGGCAATAAGTTACATAATAATAATTAATTTATACATAATCTTATATATTAAGTAGACTTCGAGATAAGTCACTAAAAGCACTTGTATTCCGAATATCAGGCGTCATAGGAATTACAAATATTCATCATATAAATATTTGTTCTAGAAGAGAAACGAACCCGCGATCCTTAAAAATAAAATGTATTTATTTCAAGTAAATTTTTTGCACTGAAGCTGCCGGAGCTTCCTAACACTTACACTTGTGTAGGGAATGCCTCGCTCTTCCTACGTAAACACAATGATATCCGGATCCGTATCAATAACATGTACTTGAGATACTAAACACGGGAGTGTGTGTAAGTGTTGTGTTTGATTGTGAGTGTGAGTGTATGTAGTATGTGTGTACGTGCGCGCGCGCGAGTGTGTGTGTTTGACACAGAAGATAGGAGCACTAAAATTGCACCATCGGGCCCATCATATCTGCTTGTGAATGATAAGGTGTAAGATAGTTTAATTATGAGATGATATTTAAACAATTATCTGAAACACGACCCTAGTAAACAGAGATCCGGCCTCAAAGATCCCAGGGCAGGTTTATAATTCAGCATTTACACCGACTACCAATTTACTTCACCAATTTCCAAGTAACTTCGTTCGTTCGACCGCAGACAAACGTTTTCCGCCCGAGCTAATATCAAATAACCTTAACTGCCTACGCAATTTTCAACCTTATATCTCGCACATAAAGTCTACAGGCAATAGTTAAATGGATCGCATTAAGACTCGTAGTATTTATTTCAAGCTAAATCGTTTACTAACATCTGTACACTGTTTGGATGAGAGCAGTAAATATGGTGCCCAGAATGGATTCAGTACAGTTGTGGATAGAAAAAGGAAGAACTGACCAAATGTCCCTCGGACTCGTGTATTGGAATCATGCAATCAAGTTAGATTACGGAACGTTAAATCTAGTTTGATGCCTATGCAGTAACTGTTTACAAAAAAAGTATAGATGATAGTGCCAAAGGAATACTAATATTTAAAAAAATTGCTAAAGAATTAAATATTCTAAGCCGTGAGATACCGACAGAGTAGAATAAGAGCGACCAAAATACTAGAACCGACAGATGGCGGTATATTCTTCCGAAACAGTGTACCTAAAATGCACAGGGCGGGATAGACAGTAGCAAATCTCGTCGCAAATCTACGCTCTGCCTAACGCGACATTTATGGGCAGTATTTCCCCTTTTTAGGGGCCGGTAGTAGGAGCTATGTCCAGCAGCGGACGCTTTGCAGCTACTAAGATATGACGCAATATTATATTAAATTTAATATTTGGCAATCTACAACTTTCAATTCGATTGCGATCAATGTGTGTTGATGTAATGATCTATAGAGACCACGTACCGATAATCGCAGCATAGGGCAAAATGGACAGACGATCTGACTAAAACCGCAGTATCGCGCTGGACACAGGCCGCATACAACCGGTCCTATTAGAGATGACTTGGGGAGGCCCATATCCAGCAGTAGACGTCTTATGGCTGATAATGATGATGATGATGGTTCTATAATGCATAAAACCTCTACAGTACATTAAAGAATTTAATTGTAACGTCAAGTAGCATATGGTATATTCTTTTCATCCTTCCTACTTGGGTGACATTAGTGAGTGGATATGGGAAATAAACAATGTCCCATATTGCCTCCGCCCGCACCATCATCTATACGACAAGGAAGTCTTAATTTAGCTGTGAATTTGTACAACAACATCCTGGGACATCTTAAAACAGGAGTACTGGGAGTGAGTCACAAGTCATTCACACTATTGGTTAAGACCAAAATCTTGAACTTAATATAAATTTTTAACATTAAGTATTTATGCTTTCTCACCTATTTCACTTCAGTCTACTACCAAAAAGCAGTGTCCGCATTGCTATGTTCCAGTTTGAAGGGAGATCCTTCTCCCTTCAAACTGGAACATAGCCGTGAAATTATTGGGAAAATGTGACATTGCATCTTCAGTTCAAAAGGTTTGCGACACGCTAGTGATACCTCTGCGATGACACAAGCGTGTATAGGCTGCGGTCACGTTTACCATCAAATGGAACGTATGCTTCTTGGCTAACTTCATAATATAAAAAAATTAAGTCACTGACAAGATATACTTAGTTATATAAATTAATTTAAAGTGTTTGTGTATAATTCCTGATTAACAGCTTTTTAGAAAATCTATATGAATAAACAAAATTAACCTAACAAATAATTTTTCAAGAATGTTTGTCAATCAATAACGGGAATTACTTTGGCAGATAGATTTTCTCACGGGAAACAGGAACAACACAGGTCAAAAACATTTACGCGTTTACTACTCATAATAAAACTACTTTTTACACGTTTGATATTAGTTTTAGTTGTATGTTTGTAATTGACTCATTCGGAGTCGATTTCGACCTACATTAGCCGGGACAGATTTAATTGAAACTTCTCAAGAATCGGCGCCAATACAATATTTCGATAAGATTATCGCATAATCCTGATCAAGATCCTCAGGATGAAAGAAATTCCTCTGTGTAATAGTAAGTAAAACCACGCAGCCTGCGCATGCGTTTACCTAATTTCCAGCTTAAGTACTCATCTAGTTAATAATATTTAACATATTTGTATAAGGTTTTGGTACTTTTTGGAAAACGTCCTCAAAGTTAGACGTTTTAACCGCGTTTAAACACTAAAGAAATGTTTTATCGTGCTCTTACACCAAATCCACCGCAAATATTTTCCACATAAACACGACTGTAGGCGAAATGTATATATTATCAGTCATTTTTAATCGTCCCCAAAGCAGGGTTAATGGCCTTTCTGATGTAGATAAGAATCATCACAGATATTATAAAAAGGAAAAATTTAATGGAATGGTTGTTTGTAACGATTTAATTCTGAAACATATCAATTTAATTAAAACATGTTATACTATTAGATTTCATATTCTTACCAATTAATAAATGCTACATTACATAAAACAAATAATTAGATTTTTATCCAAAGTGAAACTATAGAATTAGATTTATGTTTTTGTGCGTTGTTAACAAACAAACTCAAAAACTTTGGAATCGATATCAACAACTTTTTCTCTGTTATAAACATACTTTATCAGGAAGTAATAGGAAGCACTGGCCAAGACAAACAGAGTGAGGTACCGGTAGAGTAGAATAGTACCTCCCCATGTACTCGGTGTCAAAGGCGGCGACTGACAGCGACACTTGCGATATATCCATCCGAAGTACCTCAAATGCAACAGGGCGGGGATGGGCAGTATTCCCGTCGCGAACCTACGCTCTGCTATTGCCACTATGCTTAACCAGCGCGGCAATTATGGGCCAATACCCCCTTACAAAGGAAGGGCTATGTTTAGCAGTGGACAGATGATGAAGATAATGAACCATTGCAAAGAGATCAACAATTTAAGAGGCCTTCCGAAGAACAAGGGAGCACGTTATAATAAATTTTGGGTAACCCATCCTAAATACAAACCGTTGCAAAAGGTGCTTAACTTTGAAGATTCACTGCTGTATAAAATGTATATTTATATACTATAAATATTCTTCAGAATATAAACGATGAACTCGCTATAATTATAAAAACATTAGTACCTACATTATATTATAGTGATTGAATACTTTCCGGCCGTTTCTTTGCAGTGCATTATCGTCGTTTGCTATGCGTGTACACGGACGGACACGCATTTATTCAAGGAGACGTTCCGGCACTATCGTACGTTTTACGACTAGTCTAGTTATTTATTCAATGAATGACTTAGCAGGAATCTTTAAGATAATGCTTCAAAGAAATAATATAATGACTGTAAACTGTCTGTCAATATATGTATGAAAATATTATTTATGTCTATAAAAACATATCTGAAAAATAGTGACATATTTAACATGAAAACTAGAAATAAGTATAAGCTTGCAGTGCCCAATGCTGGGCTCAAGAAAATAAGTATAAGATCTACACCAATATTATGAAGAGGAAACGTAATAACCCAAGAAACTACTAGACGGATATAGATCATTATCTCACCATTAGAATACTACAATACTCCTTAGTGATAAAATCTATATTTTTTACTAGAAAAAATAGGGATCCCCAAAAATAATCCAACTTACCGGGTAATTTACTTGCTTATTATTTTGTTAGGTTAGTACAGTCATCTACCCTTGAACAAAAGATATTTCTTTCTGTAAGATTTTCGATTCTAGGTTGAATCGTGGATATAAAACTCTCAAAATTTTAATTTGTTTAGCCAATCCATAATTGTTAAAACAATTATCCAACCGTGCGTAGCCGGTATGAGAAATTAGTGCACGTGCAATAAGCTCGCAGTGCCCAATGCTAGGCCAAAAAAATAAAGGTACCTAATATTTTATAATAAAATCCCTTGTTGAATTACAAAAATCTGGGGGCACGGCAGTGCCCCCGCCAAGACGAGCGCAAAGCAAACACTGCCGTACCATCCTTTACTGGAACCATATTGCCGCATTTTCAGGCCCCTATTTGAGAACATTTGGAAAAAAACAGAACGCAGAAATTTTCATCATCCAGTAAGCTATGATAACATACTTAAAATCCAAAATTTCAAGTCTGTGGGACTTATAGTTCCGAAGTTAATCGAAAGCAAAGTTTCGCATTTATGACACACACTCACTCACCTACTCATGACTCAACCATCAAAATAGAACTAGTACTTCGCATAAACTCAGAGAGCTGAACTTTAGTACAGAGTTAGGATTTAATAGCCACATATAGTGAAAAAATCGAAGATCTGGAGTACCTGGTGACCCTGATTAGAAAACACAACAGCCCAACCAAACTATTAAAAAAATCAACATACCGACTTTATAAAAAATATTTACTTTGGTTAGCTGCTTCATTTGATGTCAAAAATCGAAGGTAAGAAGGTAAAGTATCCGATGAAGAACCCTTAGCTGGTATCAGCTGTAGCATTAGAAATATGGCAATGTCCCTTTCTACTATTGGTACATTAAAAAAATCGACTGTCATTGCAAAAATCCAGCGAGTGGTACACATCCTTTGATTTAATCAAGCCTATAAAATCCCACTGCTGGGCAAATACCTCCCTTTCTGCTTTTAATACCCTTAAAAATAAAACTAGCAGAACTGGCAGGGCACAAGAATCAGAACCGGAAAAAAAGAAAAGAAAGATTTGTAATAATAAAAAAACTACTCCTAAAAAGAAAAAAAAGGGCTAAATAAGATAAGATTTCTATAAAACGAAGTGAAATCCCACTAAAAACATTCTGTAAAAAACTAGCCAAGTCTCGATAGAGCTGCTTGCTCAAAAAGTAATGAAATCTAGACAAAATCGTGCCAAGTCTATTTCTTACTGCGATTTCTTCATTATTATAGTTAGTGTTGTGTGACTTGGCTGTTGAAGGGTACGCAAGGGTACAAAACCAGTATCAAGCCTTAATTCACTTGTTATTTAATCCACGTTGTCCAATTGGCAATTTTTCATCGTCAATGGGTAGCGATTCTGACGACAGATTAATATAATAGTGTCACGGAGCACCTGGTCTGTGTTCCCTTCAATGGCCAAGTCACAGCTTACTGAATTTAGTTTACAGATGTTTTTGGTGGGACGCCTTAGAATAAATTGAAGAATTGCTTAAATGGTAAACTTATTGCTAACGCTTATTACTGTTTAAAAGATTATATTAATGATGAAACCGCTTGGGATTTATTAGCGTTAGATTGTTAACATGGATACACCGATACCAGTAATAACACCATTCATCAAGTGTTATTAAAACCCACCTCCATCAGTTTTTCTTACAGGTTCGTTTTTGGTGGTCTTATATAACTCTATGGTATCTTCTAGAAACTAGTAAAATATATCATTTGTTTTGTCAAAATAAAAGTGTACCGGCTGAGTAGAATCACCTCAAGTCGCACCATACAACACCATACCTCACCGTGTACCAGGTGTTGTATGGTGTTGTATGGTGCGACTGAGGAACCAGAACTGACAAATAGCGGTATATTCGTCCGAGGTCGTGGCTTTCAAATGCAACAGGGCAGGTACGTGCAGCAGTTTTCCCGTCTCGAAGCTACGCTCTGTGATTGCCTCCACGCTTGCCTAGCGAGGAAATTATGGGCTAATTCCCCCTTTCTTGGGGAGTCTTAAGTCCAGCAATAGACGTTATGGGGCTTATATGATGAATATGATCAAAAGTGCCTACGATAGGACTATTTAAATAAAAAGAAAAACAGCCAAAAAATATACGTGATGCATTTACAAGAAAAAACCAAGAAATATGTTTTAATTTTTACAAACATGCTATTTTATTATGTTAAACCGATAAATATGACCTAATACATAATATCACGCACAGTGCATGCACCTGCAACTTACTATTACTACAAAAAAAATAAATTATCTAAGACTATAAATAATGGATACATTCACACAAATTCTCACGCCGCACCTTACTCCGAGATAGGTCGCTTAAATCACTTGTATTACGGGCATCAGACAACAAAAGAATCATAAATATGATACTTGGATGCATATTTAAGTTAGGCGCAGAAGAATCACAAATATTTATCATATAAATATTTGCTTGGCGCTCGGTGGGGACACTATCGAATGTGCCATTGGCCCAGTTATATTATAGGTTTCTAAGACCCTATACAATTTTTAATTCAGTTTCCAAAGGATCTTTTTCTGCGTACGCTTCATATATTAACCAAAGGTCCTGCTGACGTCTCGACTATAGTTTGTGGTTCTTCATATTGGAGTATATAGGTTCTTGGACGTTTGACAACAAGCATGTGATTGATATCGCTGGTGTTGTAGATGTCTATGGCCTACGCTATGACAACTGCTTACCTTTGGGCGGACTGTATGCATGTTTGCCACCATAGCATATCAGCAAACTTACGTTTACATTACGCGATGCTGAACCTATTAAAACCTATTTACTAACTTTTTAAAGAAATATGTATGGAAGTTTCTAGAAAAAAACTTTGCCCAATGGAGCTATAGAACGATCGTGGGAGATATTTCCTCAAAAATCGGTCCTGACATGATAACAGCACTTTTTGGAACAAACTTACATATTCTATGATAGCAGTTTCTTGCTGACAGTTTTCTTGACAAATTTCTGCCTAAAGCTCGTAATTTTTACACGCTTTATGTTAGCTTCAGTTATTATGTATTCATTTATTATGTATATGTGTGGGTATGTTTGTAATTGACTCATTCGAATTCGATTTTACTCAATTAAGATACACAGATTTGATTGAATTTTTTGTACACATATCAAGAATCTGTGGTTTTACAGTATTTATTTAAGATTATCTCATTCGTTTTTACTTTTTATTTGGATGTATTTTAAGAGCGTGATTTTATTTTTTTTAAATAAGTTTTTACCCATTTTATTTTAGCTTCACTTGTATGTTTGTTAATTAATGACTTGGACTCGAAATTGGTCCACTTTAGATGGACCAGGTTTCATTTATCCTTTTAATATTTATCAAGTACCTTACGGGTTACATTTGACAATAAAATAATTCGATTTATTCTATCTTGTGGTCCTCATTAAACTTAAAAATTATAAAATGTAGTTAAAAAATCTAACCAAGCCATTTTCTAAGCACATCACACTAAAAAATCAAAACAAACCACGCTTGTTTCTCTATACCACAATTATTTTTATTATTATTGTCAACTACATTAAATTTTTTTTAGCTTTAAACAGAATTCTTTGTTGTTATTAATATTATTCATTTTACAAATGTATATAATAATAATTTCCCACAACATCTCATACATTTACGTGGCTCCGTTTTAAGTCACTTAAAGCACTTGTGTTACGGATGCCAGAAAACAGAGATATGTAACACCCAGACACAGGACAAACACAAATATCATCATAAAGATATTATGGATGGACATATGATGACAAGATATAATCACTACCATCGCGCCATCGGGCCCGTCAAAAGGCTTTAATCGAATCTTAATTTTAAATTCACCAGATAAGAAATTGATATAAAACCCTTCTCTGTGTTCTGTGCCCAATGATCTGATTCAAGACGAATGGAATTCTCACAAAGCCCTTTGAACTGTTAAAGGCCAGTAAAGCATTACGTTTATTTGGGCGAAAGTGTCCCCTAAAATTTTAAGCCGCGACGCCCACTGAAGCATTGAAAAGACCCAACTTAAAGAAAAAACGAAGATTTTGTAGAAATTTAGATTTTGTATAAAGTTTTTTAAGTCGGTCATTAACCTGACAATTATTCGGTTATTATTGTTTATAGAATCTGGTTACTGGGGTACCGGAACTGAGAGATGGCAGTGTATCGATACAAAAAGCGTAGAACAAAAGCAACAGGGTGGGGGTGGGCAGCTGCATCTATCCTAAGAAGTTATGCACTGCTATTCACAGGGTGTAAGAATGGTAATTATGGGCAAAAGTGTATCCCAAAATATTTTTTTTATATTATACAATTGTTTGATATAAAATCCCGTGTCAGTGATATAACATCTTATATCAAACCATCACTTAATACCATATTCAAATAATTAACGTAGATTTTTGTTTATTTTTCCAAAAATAAATGAATACTGAAATAATAAAAAAATAACACTTTTATGTGAGTTTTCATTTCTTCCATTCATGTCAGATATATTTTTAGTATTGATCTTTCCAGTTAGTTTATTTTGTTGTAGATTAATAATCCCATAACTAATAAATAAATTTCACAACATCTCATACATTGACCTAATTCCGTGATAAGTTGCTTTAAGTATATACAAATGATTACGGTCATCAGAAAACAGAGGAATGACAAATATACTACTGAATATATTTAAAACCTAGACACAGAACAAACATAAATATCATCATATAAATATTTGCGCTGGTTGGAGATCGAACCCACGACCTCTGGCGCACAAGACAGGATTATTACCTTCTGCGCTATCGGGCCCGTAATCAATATGATACAGTAAATATATTACTATTGTAACTCAAACACATAATTACAATATCAGCAGCATAGCAGGCTATCCGTGACCTGGCCAAGTGATTTCTGGTATGATAGGTAGTATATACCTGGCGCGCATCCAGAACAATTTGGACGATCTAATCCTGTATCCGTAGATCACACAAAGCAGAAGTTTTCAGAAGTGTCCTCTAAAAAATAAACATATACAAAAATAAATCTTGCAACGACTGAATTTCGCCTCAGTATACGCTAGAACCGAGTTTCGGACCAAGCAATTTGTGTGCAAACTGCTCAGACGCGAGCGTCGCGGCCCGTTTCCTAGCAACCAATGCCTTCATGACATCACGTGCTTCCCGGCAAATCTTTTTATTATGTAGTACGAACCCTTCTCGGCGGACCTTAAACTAGAACTTGTTTGAAGCAATTGAACATTTAGTCTAATTGGACGAAAATGTTGAGGGAATTTCAATTAATACTATTGTTAGTCTATACAGATTTTCCATGTCTTTCTGTTCTTAGCAATTGACATTATATTTGAAACGTAAGAAAGCTTTAATTTGGTGCAATTATCATTAATTATCATTACATCGCATCTTGTAGAAATATGCAACTTTGCAAGAATATTTACGACGTCAATATTGCGATCTAAGGCATATGTATAACAATTTTTTTTCAGGATTTTTTGGATGCAGCACAAACCGCGTCTAAAGACCTGAACGATTACTAACAATTAATGCTATTATACATTATTTATTAGTGTACAATACACTTCAATAAAAAAATATAAATCAAAAATAATAATCACAAATTACATTGGGCCGCTTTATAGCAAATAGCATTTTTTTCCAAGCTACCTTTGGATGGAAAAAGTGAATTAAACTAAGAGGTAGTAAGAGGTAGAAGTAAAATAGAAAACAAACGATCTTAATTTATTAAATATATAAAATATAAGCTGAGTTAATATAAAGAAATGTAATTAAATATAACTGTAATGAAGGAAAGAGATCCTTCAAAGACCGTTTAAACATAGTCAGGGACTGCGAGCATCTAATATTAAGAAGAAATTCTACAAAAGAACGGCCTGAGCCGTAAGGTACTATCTAAAAATTGTTGAAGAATGCACAGGTATTTTAATTAAAAGTTATCTGATCACGTACAAGATTATTAGTGGCATTCATCTAGGAACACGAGACGATTTTTTAAATATGAAAAGTAGGTTCGTAACTAAAATTTCTTTAAAATACATAAAATAAAAGAATTTTCAATTTCGTTTTCATTATATCATTTTCACTCTAATAAAAACAAGCTGATAATTCGTATGCTAATATCAAAATTGGGTAAATCGTTCGAGTTGAGTCACAAAGCTGGCATTTTAACAAATTGGCGGGCGTGTAGCTCCTCGCTGCAATATCCGGGGTGCCAAAAATGAGTGTCACTTTGCAAAAAGGGTGTCGGAAGCTAGAGTATGCATACAATATGAGGCTAATCAGGACTGGATAAATTTAAATAAGCCGCTGTTAGTAGTTCAAGTATAACCTTTAACAATAAACACACATGACGAACTCGAACGACGAACAAAAAAAAAATTATTAGTATATTGATATAATACTTATAATTGTTATAATTATTTTTTGTACACTGTGTTATTAATCATTATTATCATCATCTCCATGGTCATCATTTCAGCCATAGAAAGACCACTCCTGGATTTAGGATAGACCACATTCATTCTGGAAAAGACAGCTCTAATGCTCGGCTTAGCTGGAGAAGCAGCATTTATGACGGGCCCGATAGCGCATATGGTGTGATCCTATCTTATGCGCCAAGGGTCGTGGGTTCAATGCTCTAGGACAAACATTTTATATGGCGATATCTTAAAACATGTATTTAAGTATTATATTTGTGATCCCCCTTTTGTTTGATGTCCGTAGCACGAGTGCATTAAGCGACTTACCTCGGAGTCAGGTCAATGTGTGAAATTTTTAGTGAGTATTATGTATTATATTACTGTGGCAAAGCTACTCTTTGCTATTTCGATTAAATACTACTAAAATATCTTAGAAAGTCTTAAGTCCAACAGTGACAGATATCATTAGCGCATCACCAACCTTGTGGCTTGAAGATATTATGTCATAGTACCCAGTAATTTCACTGCCTCTCTCACCCTTCAAACTAAAACACAACCATGTAAACATTACTATTCTGCAGTAGAAATAGTGGTACCAATGCAGACGACCTTCGTATGAGGTCTACCTCATGTCTTACGACTGATACAATGCGGTTGATTTACATCGAAATATCTCACCATTTGCAGTATTAATGGTGAGCCCAGTGCTACCGTCCGTGAGTAATGTATCTAGTTGTAAATGTCGTCGATTTGCATAAGAGGCCGAGGCTCTCCCGAGATGAGTGTTTATGATAGGTGGGGTGGGTTATTGGTGTAAATACGACCGTCAGCCCGCTGTATACGTTATTGGGAATGCGCAATATAGAGAGGAAGCTATATTGAGATTATTAGATTTTATTAAAATGAAAGGGTCTTAATGTCATAAATGACATTTATTCATTGAAAATAATATTAAAGGATAGGAATATAAACAAAAAACAAAGCATGAAGGTTTCCTTGTTAATGTTATTATTACCATCATACAAGCCACTTCTAGTTCAACTCCCCAAGAAAGGGAAAATTTTGTCCATAATTGCCGCGCTGGCCAAGCGTGTTGGCAATCGCAGTGCGCAGCTTTCTCGACGGGAATGCTGCTGCCCATCTCCACCCAGTGCATTTGAGGTGCACTGTTTCGGATGGATATACCGACATCTTACGACACCTGGTACAAGGGGAGGTACTTTTCTCTGATGTTCATGTATTTTAAATAAACTCGAATACTACATGTATAGGAAATAGCATTATTCCAAATTATTATACTGACTGTAAATTTCCATCTTCAGCAAACACTGACGTAATTTGTAAAATTGAATTTACAATTAAAAATTGGAATGTTTATCCTACCGCAGACTTGTGTTGAATGGAGAATGCTTACAACTGATAAAATAAGAAATCACTTGCTTTACACCTTCTTCAAAATTTAACATTGCTAGTATGTTACGAATCTAACTGGCAGTTTCAGAAGGACTTTAGTAAAAACAATTCTAAGACTGCACAGATGCGGACAACAGCATTGAATTTATTATTATTTTTCATAATTTATATGTTTAGTTGAGCAATAATCATCGTCAGTCTATCAATCAAACCTTGTGTGCTAATGGTCGTGGACTCGATGCCCGCCCTGCAATGTTTATAAGATGAGTATTTGTGAACGTTCTGTTTGTAAATATTAAATTATTATTATATTTATGATCCCTCAGTAGTCTGATGTCCGTGACACAAGTGCTTTAAGCGATTATGCGACTTATAACGAAGTATTAAATGTGTGATTTTATTATTATTATGAGGTTAGACACCAAAACAACAAAATGTTCATCGCCGTTAACTCAAATCATTAGTTTTATACGAGTAGTACAAATGTTACTTAATATGTTTGTGGTGTACTCGTACAGGGGCTATTTTATAAATGAGATAATAATGAACTCCCGCTTTGCCAGGCATATTATAAGTACAGCTCAAAGAAGGTTTGAAAACATTTTTTCGCTTTTCCAGATAATTACAAATGGTACTAACAGGAATAAAGTAAAGAGTTCATTCAAATAAACAACCGTCGTTTTGCTTTTTTGTTAATTCTTCTTTTGTCTTTGATGTTACAGAGTTATTAATCCGTCAGACGCCCTATCCAGCACATTATTTACGTGGTGTTTGCTTTTGTCCCGTCATACTGGGATCATCTCATCTGTTATTCGGTTTCGGCACGTGCCGGTCGACACAGACAGTTAATCCATAAGCTTTTCCTTTGTTTGAATTTCACAAATAATACGCGTGGTGTTTTAGATACTGTGAAGTACGATTGTCGAACACACTTAGTCAATTAGATGAATGGGAAACAAGAAGACAAGAAAAACGTTAGAAGTCTAGAGCATATAAGATGTGGGAATGCTCCTGGTGTCATAAGGAATTAAGTCTATGTCCAAGTCTTTTGTTATTTTATGTGAACAAAGTGACCTGAAACCTGAACTAAAATATTCTAACTAACATTAAAGTAAACTCCTTTTAATTCTATGTATATAGATTTGCTAATTATAATCTTACACAAATGACCGATGACTAACAAACTGACTTGACTAACAAACTAGTGGTGTTATAAGAGATAAACAAATAGTTCATTGATTGTCCTACTTTCATACTAGTCTGCCGGCACCAGGCGGGTTTTATAACTAAGATTATAGTAGGTTCACTACGCGAGCCACCAGAAAAGAACCTGCAAGAAAAACTGTTGCTGATTATAAATGCAATTGTTAGTTTGTTACCTAGTAACTCTTAATGCTCAGAATATCATTATGAAAGTATTTACGCAAAAAAGGATATTTTTAGACTTTTGTTAGAAAATAGGTACAGTATTAATAGTTTTCCAGAAATTTTAATTTTTTTGACGTTTTAAAAGGCGTTTACTTTAATGTTAATTAGAATATTTCAGTTCAGGTTTCAGGTCACTTCGTTAACCATTATTTGTAAAACCATAAGATCACCTATATTTTTTTTTCTACCAGGTAATAAATATGAGCCGTGAGGTACCGGTAGAGTAAAATAGTACCTCCCAAGTCCCACTACATCTGGTGGCGTAGGAGTAGCCTCCTAAGGCACCAGAACCGACCGATGGCGGTGTGTCCACCCGAAACAGTGCAGCTCAAATGCACAAGGCTGGGAGGGGCAGCATCCCCGTCGATAAAATTGCGCTCTGCGATTGCCAACACGCTTGCCTGGCGCGGCAATTATGAACAAAAAACCTTCTTTCTTGGAGAGGATTATGCCCAGCAGTGGACTTTCAATGGCTGGTATGATGATAATAATAATAATAATAATTCCCACAACATTTCATGCATTGACCTGACTCCGTGGTAAGTCGCTTAAAGCACTTGTGTTACGAATGCCAGACAACAGAGGAATCACAAATATACTACTTAAATACATATATTTTACACCCATACACAGAGCAAACACAAATATCATCATATAAATATTTGCTCTGGGTGGGAATCGAACCCACGACCCCTGGTGCACAAGACAGGATCACTACCATCTGCGCCATCGGGCCCGTCGATGATGAAGGTAATACGACAGAAAGCTTAGAAAACTAATTTTATTGCATTTAGCATGGCTATCTTGGTACTATCTTGGGCACACCATTTTATGCTTCTTCTTTAAGCATAATGTCTTTCTTTAGCAATTTTCATATAAATCGGTGTTAAATAAAAAAAACATTATTTTCAAATCGATGGATCAGACGATTTATTATATTAATATAAATAATTTTTTCACATATTACCGCTGACTAACTAACATGCTGGCATATCAACGCAGGATCTGAAATAATTTCAAGTTTCTCGCCCTTATAGTTTTAAGGATAGAAACTTGAATTTTTTTTTGGGTTTCCTTTTATAACGTCGGTGAGTATTAAGTAATGAGTTTTGAAAATTCACCCCATAAGTGGGTAAAACGGGGTGCCAAGTCAGTGTAAAACTTTGAAGAAAAAAGGGGTAAAAGTATCGCAGTAAGTAGCGCAGAGTATGAAAGTTATACAAAAATACGCGGCTAAAACCACGGGGCGCTGCTTGTATATTTTATAACTAGATTTAATCCATTCCTCCACCTGTACCAGGATCTCAAGTGGTGACAAAGGTAGCAGACTCGAAAGCAGGTGGCATAACTGTCCAAAGCAGCGTTTCTTGAATGCAACAGGGTGGAGATGGAAGCATTATTTACGCAAAGATAAGTTCTTATATTGTCCTTCGTTTGCGAGGCGTATGTCCAGTAGAAGTTTTACGGATATAATAATAGATAATATTATATGTATAATGTATAAATAATATCTACACACAATACTATTTTCTTCTAAATGTGACTACTGTTTCCAAATAGCGAGCAAAAGTCAAACGTAAACAAGACCCATCTCGAACGCAATCCCAACCGGGTTTACAGCGTAGATATCAGGGATGGCGGCTCGAACAGAATATTTTATATTCGACACGTATAAGGTTTGTGTTATAATTTTTGAACTGACATACTCAGTTTGGCTAAATCATTCTCACATTGGAAGCACTTATAACGAACGTAGGTATTGTTTTTTTTTTAATAGACCCGGTTGACAAACATGCATACAGTCCGCGCGATAGTAAGCGGCAGACTCTCGTAATTTCACAAGAATATCATAAGCGCGTTGAAATCTTGTAAGTTAAATATATTATGTCACATTACCCAGTAACGATGGAAACGACGAGCTCGATGGCGAAGATGGTAGTGATCCTGTCTTGAGCAACGAAGGTCGTCGGTTCGATCTCCACCCAGGACAAATATCTATAAAGTTTGTTCTGTGTCTGGGTGTTAAATATATGTATTTAAGGTTAGTATATATGTAATTCCTCTGTTGACTGATATCCGTAAGTGCTTAAAGCGACTTATCACTGAATCTGGTCAATGTATGAGATGGGAATGCCACCTCTCTCGCCCTTTAAACCGGAACACACCAATGCGTGCATTGCTATTTGACGGTAGAACTAGGTGAGGGCGAGGTACCAATGCTTACGACTTCTGTATGAGGTCTACTCATGTGAATTGAAGATGACATGAAATATTTTTTGTGCTCAGATTCCGGCTGCATTTGCAGTTCTTAAAGATGCACCAATTCTCATTTTAAGTGCATGTATCATAATCTTATATTACCAATAACGTAGTAGCCTTTCTAGTTAGGACAGTATAAAATCATTGAACTGGTATAATTTTCTTTAATATGTAAATTTCATTTACATTACAAATGTTTTACATATTTTTAAAACAGCAAAGATCCCGACCCAAAACAAATATTTGTCCTGGGTGGGAACAACTGGAGAACCCACAACCTCAGTACACGAGATAGGATCACTACCTGTCACATAAGACGATTAATGTAAGACATAAATTACAAATACATTACCTTGACAGTCATTCTAATCCAACTATATCAAAAGGATTATAGTTAAACCAGCATCGCCCGCGGTTTCACGCGCATTAAGTTGTGAAACTTTCATGCTGATTTTACTCCCCCCTTTTACCCCTTAGAGGTATTATTTTAAAAATAATATTTAATCCATGTTTAATGACTTTGGATAAAAAAACTTTATAATGAATTTTAATTAAATACCTTTAATAACAGCAAAGTTTCAAAGTAACTTTACCCCTTCAATGAGGGAATTTTTAAAAAATCCTTCTTTCCCCCCACTCTGAATCCTTTCCTCCTAAACCCTGGTCCTCTGACCATTATAGTTCAGACTCTGCGGTGATATGTTTGTCAGTCAAATTCTCCTTTTAAACAAAAGTATCCCCTTTTATACGGAATATACAGAGTCAACCCTACCGTCTCGGATTACGGGTATGTGCGGGCATCATTTGGCCCCGATTTATTTGGACAACCGACCCGGATCAGTGTATAAATTTTGGACACCATTCGAAGGTTTCAAAAGGATTAATAGTTCGAACCGTTGAGCCGACTAAATATTAGCTATGATGGAAAATGTACGATCGTTTACTGGACATGGCGGTTGATTGTTGTGTTGACAACCTTCAATATATCTGGATGAATCCATTTCAATTTTATTCCATTCCATTTATGTGTCCATTTTTATCATATGTGGGTTCGATCGCCACTTAGAACGAATATTTAAGAGTTAAACATTTTATTTTTTTCTGTATTTGTGTGTTAAAAATATGTATTTAAGTATTTTATTTGCAATACCTCATTGATAGTCAAAGGAGCTTAATCTGCTTATCACTTCATATCTGCATATGAAATGTGAAGTGAGTATATTAATAAATATATTTGTATTAGTTACTTGTTATCTTAAAATTGGATTTCAATTAAAAACTCGTCCCAGTATCGTATCCTTCGTTTCTTTATTACTCTTTTACTTTTTACTCACTATCCGTGCTACTAGTCTCGTTCTTGTTCTATGACAGCTATATGACTTTTACAACCAAGAAATATCTATTAATATCAGAAATCATCGAGTTCATTTCCATTATCTTTATTCATAACTAGAACCCGGCTATTCTTTATGGATAAAAATTGTTATTGTAAGTTATCTCTAATAGATAGACATATACCATAACGGACATTTTTAAGATGTACAATACAGTAGTACCCACATTATTTTGATCTATCTCGTCGGGTTCAGCAAGAATTTGCAATGTGATCGCAAAGAAATGTATTTCTTCTTTCTCTCTAAAGTTTTAAATTGTAGAAAAACCACTGTTTTTCTACAATTTTATGCATGTATTCATATAAACCTTCCTCTTGAATCATTATATCTATAAAAAAATAACTCAAAATCCTTTACGTAGTTTTAAAGACCTTAGCATATAGGGATAGACAGACATCGTAAAATGACTTATATTATGTAGTAATGTTTCAAATAGTGTACGCTTCATAATAATTTATTAGTACTCGTTTACTACTCATAATAAAACTACTCTTTTAACGGATTTAAAACGCGGTTTACTTAACTTTTAACATTTTTATTTTGACGTTTCGTTTACCTTGCATCAACGGAAATCTTGAGAATAGTTTTGTCAATGTTCGAATTGCTGTGTTTAAAGGTTTGAAGGGTGAGCGAGGTAGTGAAATGACCGGGTAATGTGACATAGTATCTTCAAGTCACAAGTATTTTTTGTCTTAAAGCTACAGTGATGTTTACAATCACGCGCATTGTATGCTTGTTTGTCGAACTGGTCTAATAAAAATAAGTATATATCTCTTCTGAAATCGCTCCCTACTCTTCTTACTTGCCCTTATTAGGTATAATACCCAATAAGTGCTGTCTACATTAGGTTTTGTTTATATAAGTAAGTAGTTATTTTTAATATCAAAATGTAATAATAAATTAATTCAAAGAATAATTTATTTAATAATTCTAAATGCCACAATAAAGTAAATAATCAAAAATTCACAATAAAAACTTAGAGGCCTATTTCCAGCAGATTTTCAGCTGATATGAAGATGATCAGTTATAAATAAGCGGATAAAAACATAACATTCACCCATTAATTAGTCAAACCATTTTGCTTCTTTTTTGTTTTTTCTCGTTTTTATATATTTTCACAAAATCTCATACATTGTCAATTTCATTAAAATCATTTCCTTTCATTAAAATCAAATATATTTGTTTGATTTTAATTAAGAATATCAGAAATCACAAATATTCATCCTATAAATATTGTTTAAAGATAGAATCAATAAAGAACTACACCGAATGGAATGCACCACGCTGCTGACTCGATGGTTATTGCGAGCTTGTTGCGAGCATACAAACTTAACCTTTCCATCTTTATCCATGAAAATGTTCGATATAAAATGTTGTTTATTTATTTTCAAGCAATGAAACCGAAGCGGAACAACTCAGCCCCCGTAAAACAATCAATTTACCTTCCAAAAATTACATTATACCCCAAAAAAATTTAAGATAAACAAATCGTCGAAAGATCGCTTTAACATCGCCAGGTGATACCGCGCGGCTCATTAGAGGGACCTAGTCCGCTCGTTTGTCACCCCCCTCCCTGCCCTGCCCCCTGCCGCCTTCGTTGAATTACGTTTTTTTTATTAACGCCAATTCCTCGTACGGTAACGAGAGTAATTTTTTTTCTCGAGTCGGGACCTCCTTTTCGAGGGTTCGTTGCTCTTTTGTTTGGCTTTCGGTTAGTTTGTTTGTTTACGCATACATTATTAGCTTTCTTCGAATGCGACTAGACGTTTCGAGGTTATTCTCAATGTTGTGTAGAATCAAATAGTGCAACAACTATTTTCTTTTATTAAAATACATTTTTTATCAGTCTAGGCCGACAAACCAGCGTTCAGTCCGCATAACAGTAAGCGTCACAGCAGCCTATAGACGCTCGTATTATCAGAAGTGCATAGCGAACCTTGTCACATGAATATATTACGCCATATTACCCAGGGATTTCAATGCCTTTCTCATACTTTAACATATAATATAAAGATAGGTGAGAGTGAGGTCAATTGAAATGAATAAAACTACTTTTTAACCGTCTTCAAAAAAGAGAAGCTTCTCAAATCGACTGTTTTTTTTTGTATGTATGTTAGTCGAAATATTCGAGAATCGTGTATCGATTTCGATTAGCGGCTTTAAAACGCGTTTTATCTAATTTATTGTGTTTTTTGTTTGACGTTTTGCTTACCTTGAGACAATTTTTGTCAAGAATGACAAATACGTAGTCTGGATACTTAACTACGTTCTCAATTATTTAATTATGTTCTGTTTATTATTTTGTACGTTCGCATTATTTTTGCAAGGTTGCCGAATTAAATGTGTGTGACTAACTAGAACCTTAAAGAATAAATAGTAATATTATATCATTATTTATTACAAACTTTAATTAATTTCTCATAATGTATTGCTCGTGACCCGCGATATCACCATGTGCTTCCCCTAAAACATCCCGTCTTGTCATCCAGATGAAAGTAAGGGATATGAAAAATGTCCTATTACTTTTAGGGGTGAAGTTTACAAGGACATTATGGTTGCTCTATGGTTGCGCTACCAGTGCTTTATATCGGAAGTATAGTAAGTGACATCCAATTGCTATTGAAGTATATTATTATATAGTGTACTAGCTGTTCCCGCGTTCGTCCGCGTGGATTAGTTTTTTTGGGAACCATACCTCTTTACCTTAACTTATATAAACTATGAATGTCATGTTTATTATATCGAGTCAATGGACTGAAAAATAAGTTTTAAGTTTCTTGCTCTAAAAATAGCAATACTTCCATATATTCATCTCCCTTTCGACCCCATACAACCCTTATTTAGAATTAAAAAATAGCCTATGTTCTTTCTCAAGGTCTAAAGATTGTCTGTGCCAAATTTCATTAAAATCGGTTGAAAGGTTTACGCGGGAAAGCGTAACAGATAGACAGACAGACCGAGTTACTTTTACATTTATAATATTAGTAGGGATAAACAATAGCTTTAAAGCAAATGTTTTAATATCAAGTATATTAATTATATTTATAACAATAATGTGCATACATCGTGTACATTAACAATATTGAAAATAACAAAAATAAACTAAACTCGTCATAAATGGTCAACCTTGGCGTACCCTCCTACTTGGTCTGCCTATTCCCAATTAATAATGCGGCGGTTTTTATTAGACCAGATCGACAAACAAGCATACAGTGAGCATATACGCTCGTAATATCACAAGGATATCACTAACGCGTTGCCACCCTTGTGACGTGATGATATTATGCGACATTACCTAGTAAATTCACTGCCTCTCTCACCCTTTAGACCGGAATACAGCAATGCGATCACTGCTATTTAGTGGAAGAAATAGCTGAGAGTGAGGTACTAATCCAGGTGACCTATAGTATGCATAACGTGTAATCACCTGTATCCCTACTCATCCGATCACGCCATTTGACTTCACTATGACTCATCATCACAAGCCGATTTATTATATACTTATATATTTTTTTTAAATTAATCTATACATATCAAAGGAGGAACTGACTGATTCTCTGAAATCAGGTCTAAACTATAAGGGTTAGTAACTTAAAATTACCTACAGGAGTTCCTTTTATAACGTAGGGGAGCACTTAGAAAGGATATTTGAAAATTCACTCCCTAGAGGGGTAAAAAACGGAGGTAGCAAAACTAGTATGTAACTTCACTATTTTTAAAGAAAATTTAAGTCATTCGAATGAAATTCAGTAAGTAAGGTTAGTTAAGGTTTAAAGTTAAGGTTCTTTCTGTGGTATGAAAGTTTTACAATTTTTCATGGGTAAAATTGCGGGGCGCTGCCATCAGTATAATTTTTGAGATGTGTATAAATAAACTTATATTCACATATATACCCCTTAAGAGTTTTTAAACAGCGTCGTGTTATCTTACGGATATTAAACGACAAAAGAATTACAAACGTTCATCACATAAATATTTTTCACTGGGTGGGAATCGAACCTATAACCCATTTTGTTGTAATAATATATATACATACACTTTGTGCCGGGGATGCAGCTGCCCATCCCCGCTTTGTTGTAGATGAATATACCACCATCTGTTGGTATATTCATCTGCATCTACATCTTTGCTTCTGTCATCATCATAGCAGCCATTGTAAGCCAACAGTCTACTGCTAAAAATAGGCCATCCCAAAAATGGAGGATTTGCCCCTAATTGCCGCGCTGGACCAGTTTCTTGACAATCTCTGTAGTAGTAGTATCGCGTAACTTTGGCGACAGGGATGCTGCTACCCATCCCCGCTCTGTGTATTTTAGCTACACTGTTTCGGATGGATATACGTCGATATAATACGTACGTACTGTTTCGGATCTGTCGGTTCCGGTTCCTCAGGCACCATGACACCTGGTTCATTAGGTACTATTCTACTCCGCCGGTGCCCCACAGTGTACTATAATACACCACAGTACTATCTCTCAATCACTGTGGTTTTAATAGTCGTCCAAAAATGGTACTTTATGGTTGCGCTACCAAAGTATTCCTGTTTTCACATTTCTTTATGCATTAACGGGTGCATATGCGAGAGTGTAATGTGCATTGGGAGTAGAAGGGTGGCTATGGGCGTTAGGGAGATGGTTCTTCACTTGAAAGGGAAGCTAAGATTAAAAATAGTTCTGATGTCTTGACAATGTGTTGTGATGTCATGAGTTTGAACATGTTAGCAAGCATTTATTTAGACCATAAAAATAATGTTGCCTATTCAGATGCAACTATATTAATAAGGTACTAGAGCAAGCTGCATAAATATATTTTAATAACATTCAAATTTTTTTTAAAAGTTGTTTAAGTAAAAAAATACCTTTTAATGAGATTAAAAAACAAATATTAATCCAGTTTTAAAAGTTTATTTTTACAATGAGTTGATCAACGTTTCGGTTACTTTGTGGCAACAATTTTCAGGAATGACAGAGTTGTTACGTTAAAATATACCTGCATCCATATGTATGTACATAAAATCTACGTTTTTAGCAAAAAATGCTCGCCTTTAAATAATTAACCATAACGTGCAGAATTAAGCAATATAGTGAAGATATCATTAAAATTGTATTTATATTCTAACATTCAGCCATTCACTCATCACTCATTTACACACATATTACAATTTTTGACAGTGCAGACAATATATATACAAAAGATAATATATTTAGTAGTTAGTAATGTACTTCTAAAATTTTTTATCGACATCAAACTTGTTATGGCGAAATTATAGTGAAATTTAGACAATTATATACAGTATTTTAAACTTATTAATAAAGCTAAAATGAATTCTATAAATGTATGTAATTTTACAAAAAAATATTGTTTTATCTTTACCTTAACTAATGTGTGACATATTCCAGTGTTAATGACCCAATGTGATAAAAATAATAATAAATTCCCACAACATCTCATACTAATATCCTGACTTCGTAGTAAGTCCCTTAAATCACTTGTGTTACGGACGCCAGACAACAGAGGAATCACAAATATACTACTTTAATTAAATACAATTAACATATTTTAACACCCAGATATAGAGCAAATACAAATATCATTATATAAATATTTGGTCTGAGTGGGATCAAATCGAACCCATGACCCCTGGCGCACAAGTTAGGATCACTACCATATGTGACATCGAGCCCATCTTATTAAGTTTGAATAATGTAATAAAATTATTATCTTATTAATAATTCTGGAGAACGGTTGCTGCAAGGTTACCGAAACGTCAAACAAAATATTATAATAAGTTAAATAATCCGTGTGTTAAAGCCGTTATAAGAGTAGTTTTATTTTAAGTAGTAAACGCGTAAATCTTAGAAAAAAATTACACAATGAAATTTTTTATTAATTAAAGGTAATTATTGATCTTTTAAGATTTATATCTGATTGACTATCGGCAAAAAACAGCTTCAGTTAACAGCATCAATAAATGTACTTGTCTTCAATCCACAATTCATGAGTCTCGCTCAGCGTCTGTCCTAACTTATCACTGCGTATTTACATGACAAAGATCATTTGCATTGGTACCTCATTCTCTCCTATTGTGTATATGATGATATTACAAGCGTCTATAGACCGAAGTGACGCTTACCAACATGCAGTCTCTATGCCTGTTTTCCCCCCTAATAAAAAAAAAGTTCTAGTTGTCCACATCAAAACTGATATTCCGTTTGAAGGAGCCTACCCTAAAATTGCTTTAATCAGACAGTCAGACAGACACATATATTATATTAGCATCAATACATGTGTTTGTGTTAAAACCACGTTCTATATGCTTTACCCAGGATTCTTAACCATGCGCTAGCGGTATATGAAATCATTCAAAAACATATAATTTTGTATTTTCACATGTAGTATAAACACCGTCTATACAATTAACTGCAATCCATCATCCTGATCGTTTCATCACACTTCAAAGTAAACACGACGTTTCAACTAATTTATAGGAGTTACGAAACGAGTGTAAAAAGTCAATCCAACTAAAACGAATAGATGTCAACTTGGAGCGATCGTTTACAACTCTAATCGAGAAGTTCCCAAACTGATTCATTTTTTTAATTTTTCAGGTCAAACTAAATATTTATCCAGCTGTTTTACATACATACATACATCACGCCTGTGTCCTTCAGAGTAGGCAGAGACAATAGATCCCCAGCTACAATCTAGGCATACCTCTCTCACTTCAAGGTTATTATGGTTCCAGGATATATTGCCTTAATCATGTTTTATAGGTTTGCTTTGTCAGCACAACCGTCATCCCCTCAGCCACCCTAATGTGCAATGCATTTTGCCTTAATCCTAAACTCGGTTTATTCTCTATGTTTGGTATTTCAAACCACCGACATTTCGAAAATTTTATAGCACATATTTTCATTTTTAAATTAAGAGTTCCATTTGATTTTCAAATTGAGATTGCCGTATTTAAAAACGTGGGTTGTTTTTTTTTTATTATAATAAAAAAAAACAAATAATACGTTTGGAAAACCAAATTGCGTTACTGATTTGAAATCATATTTTTTAACATTTACACGTTGACTACTCATAATAAAAACTACTCTTTTAACGGCTTTAAAACGCGATTTGTTTAACTTGTACCTACCTTTTTTTGTTTGACGTTTCACAGTATTAAAAAAGTAATTTAATTGTTTTTAAATTTGAAAAGAATAATTTACTAGGGACCATATTATTAGAAATTCTCTATAGATAATGATTTTTTAATTTGTTTTTTATAATAGTATTTGTGCCCTGCGTTATAGTTTGAGAACAGCTGATCTAATCGATTGAAACGACGCGATATGTTCTTTGAAGTGTTGAGACGGTGATAAATTTTCACAAAAAGTAGAAAGTAATGCCGCGATGAAGAAAGAGCCATTTAAAGCACGTACAGCTTTTCTGTTCGATAAAAATATTTAAACCCTTTTAGTATAATCATTAGGTCTTCTTAAACGATCTCAAATGTGTTGCTTGTTTAGGGAAATTCATGGTTACGTTGTGTCATTATTTGAGTTTAAATATTGCTTGGCAAGATTTTTATACTTGAATTAACTAATTTTAAATTTTAGAAATGTTAATAGATATTTGTTACATACAAATATCTATTAAATTGTATGAGGAATCTGATTTCATCTTGATTTTGTACATATACTTAGATAAAAATTTACTTTTTTATATTCTTAGCTAAGGCTTCGGGCTAGCTTAAGGCTAAAGGAACTGTTATTTGTAGATAAAATTGTAATATCCATCCAGTGCCATCAGAAGAAAAGGACCTATATTTAGTTTACCTATCTACTGTAATCATGTTACCCAGTAAGTTCACTGCCCAATCACTCTTCAAACTGGCGTAAAGCAATGCGAACACTGTTTGCCACTAGAAATAGTAAACAACCAAAGTCATTTTTGAGTCGTTATAAATATGTTTAATTTCAATGGATTCACTTTCAGATTATAGCTTCGTTAATAACTGAACATCACATTTGTATATACTTTGGGCTGAGAACAATGTTTTATTGTTGTCTCTTCCTTCATCAACATCATCATCATCATTATTCCAGCTATGAACGTCCATTGCTGGACATACGCCTCTTCAAGAAAGGAGGCCATGAATGCCGCGCTGGACAAGCGTGTTGGCAATCCCAGTGCGTAGCTATCGCGATGGGAATGCTGTGCCCATCACCGCCCTGTGCATTTGAGCTTCACTGTTTCGGATGGATATACCGCTATCTGTCGGTTCTGGTACCTTAGTCGCCTCTTACGACACCTGGTGCAGTGGGAAACACTATTTTATTCTGCCGGTACCCCACGGCACTGTGAGTACGGCACTCTTGTCTCATATTTATTTATTTTCATAAGTATTTCATATCATCGTTGTTGTACGGTATTCAATGCTCAAATGTAATGTAGAAAGCCGAGAACAATGAACCCTCCGTGGGAATATCGGATGACTTATTGACTGTACTGTACATAATGATAGTTGACATTGGCGTTTGTGTTGAAATGTTAATTAAAAGATTTGTATCTTCTGAATTGAATTTTAGAAGGCATTCATAATCTCGCTTTTTTTTATACTAGATGACACGACAAACGTTGTCTTGTCGTAACTATATATGTTTGTCAAAAATATTGTTAATTGAGATATGTTCAGTGCTATATCTCAAATTTGATCAAACTGTACACATTAAGTAAGCACTTATTAAAATTAATTCTTATTATATCGATAGCTTAAAAGTCTACTTTGGACCAACACCGTGACACAGAATTTTATTTGTATATGTTTTTTACATAAACCATCTCCAGACAATAACAAACAAAATTTAAAAAAATTATGAAATCAGTCCAACTGTTTATGCGTGATGGCGTGACCAAGAGAGATAGCAATACATTTTTGTATATACAGCTAAAAGATATTTTAAAATAAATAAACATATAACGTGTTGCGTTTATCACGCTAATTAGACTATATGTTCGTCTTCTGCGTACATCTACACGTCTTTATAATTGGGGTGTATATTCGTAATATAAAAATTATATATAACAGCTTTTTTAATTTAGTAGATGGAAATGTGTTTGGTGCTAGAAAACTTGATGTCTGTCTGTCTATTTGAAATTCGAAATGACCGATTTTAAGAGGACTTTTGGCAGTCAGCTAATGTTGTAAGGAGTTGTTTAAAGTACTTTTACTATTTATTATTTTCACGGGAACTGAAACTACGCGAGGAGTCACTGGTACATATTAAATGTGAAAATGAGTGTGTTATTTTGTTTGTCTGGTACGTTTTTTGACCAAAACGCATAATGCGATATAAATAATCGCAAGAAAATATAAATGCTATTTATCATTACTGAAAATATACGATTCCCGTGGGATACATTCCAGAAATAGACGGACATGTATTTTTTTCAGTAATAGAGTAAGAAAGATAAAGGTTAGTTTTGGTCTTAATAAAGAATCAGATTCCGATGGACGTGACATTGAAGTCTTACTTAATTAATTACTAATTTAAGTTCTCACTCCTTTAAACCCCAAGACCTGATGTTAAATACTTATAATCAAATGAACAAAGCTGAGAGGCCCGTAGCCAGACACACGTTATTACGTAGAGGAGAAGATGAGCTGGTGTATAAAAACTGGTCTTCCAATAAATTTGATGACACAAGGAGTATGGAGTATGGGATGAGAACTTCACAGTATACGCTTGTTCTTGAGAGTATTCTCTTATTGGAATACGATAGCCGACGACTTATCCTGCCAAAATGTCGGAGTAACACACAAGGTCAAGTAACTAATGTTAAACAATAACTCCCTTCTCCGTACATTTTTAATAGAAACTATTCCTAATAAGAATAATAATTAAAATATACACAGAACATTACAATACTAATTTACAATGTTAAAATAAACAACATAGTCTATATATAAAGACTGTGTTTTTTTTTAACACTAGCGGCCCGTCCCGGCTTCGCACGGGTATACATAAATAGGTCCAAATATTTAAGTTATAACTTTAATTATTTTATTTATATTGAAATGTCCGATTTCAATAATTTATGTAATCATCAGGTATTGAGACAGTCTTGAATATTAAATTATTTATTTAGATAAAAATTTATAAACGGTATGGATAACACGGTCTGATTTTGATCGGCATTTCTATCAATTTGTTAAATGTAAAGAAGTAGTTATAGTGACGTAACTACAATAGTTAGAGATATGGTCTCGCGACGTTCTTTGTAGATTTTATATATATACGATAAAACATTTTATGGATAGTTATGCATAAAATTATATTTTTTTTACACCTTTGGTTAGTTTAAATAATAATTTCTAAAGATTTCTACAGTAATCTAGTACTAAATACAGCCTACGTTACTCAGTGATAATGTAGATTTCTAATAAAAAACAAATAATTAAAATCGGTTCAGTAGTTTTTGAATTTATTTGTTACATACAAAAATAAAAAATACAAATCTTTCCACTTTATAATATTAGTGTATATGTAGATTGTAAAAGGTTGCAAGCAAAAGTAAAGAAATGAATACCTAAAGAAATTAACTTTTTCATTGAACGACAAATTTTATAACCTTCTTTAATACTTGCCAAGTTTACAATCAATGTCGTATCAAGACACACTGAATAAATCTTTCTACATTCAACCATAAAGGCATATCACTCAGTAACCAACCTTCTTAGACGACTAGCCGATAAAAGGTATACCTTTTCTCGAGGATTTTCCTGCTATATAGAGGGTACCCACTACAAATAATTGCATGACCCATTAATTTCCCGGTCATTCCCCCAGGCCATTACCTCCAGGCGCCATTGAAAAAGCATCGAGTTTTTCACCTACGGACCTAGTGGAGAATTTAACATCGTAAAATAAAGGGGGAGTGAGGTACACGCCGGGTGTTTAGAAAATGGGATAATGTACGGAGATATTTTGATGCTAGATAAGACTTGTTGTTTTTTTAAAGTATTTTTTTATTCACACAAGATCGCCGTGGGGTGCTGGCAGAGCAAAATAGGACCTCCTTTTGTGCCAGGTGTCATAAGAGGTGATTAAGGAGGCAGGAAACGAGGGGTGGCGGAATATCCACCCGAAGCAGTGTAACTCAAATGCAATGGGGTGGGCAGTTGGGGGAGGGGCAGCAGTATTTCCGTCGTGATGCTACACCCTGCGATTGTCACTATGGTTGCCCAGCGCGTTAATTATGGCCACTTATTTCCTTTTTTGTGGAAGCTAAGTCCAGCAGTGCACGTTTTACGGCTAAAAGCGCTAAAAATCATTATTTTGATTTCAATTATCGGTTATAATAATAATTATCATCTATGGGTTAATATTTAGATAAGAAATAATAGAAACATAACCCTAATGATTCTTAAGAACAGTATACTACAATATTTATTTTATTATCAGTTTATAAGTCATAAGTTTTCTTCCGATGAATAAGTGATAAAACTGCGAGATACCATCTGACAATAACCGCTGGATAGAACTGGTTGCAGGCCGTTATCAACCATTCCATTGGAAATAGCTCATCATCATCAATATAGCTATTGGAAGTCCACTGCTGGACATAGGCTTCTCCAAGAAAGAGAGAATCTTGCTCGTAATTGCTACGCTGGGCGAGCGAGTTGGAAATTGCAAAGCGCTGCTATCGCAACGGATATGCTAATGCCTATCCCCAGACTATGCGTTTGAACTACAGTTCTCGGATAGATAAACTGCCATTTGTCGATTCTTGGTACCTCAATCACCGCTTGCGATACCTGGTACAGAGGTAGGTGCTATTGTACTCTACCGATACCTCACGACATAAAAATAGCTCGAGCAGGTCTATATCCTGCGCTTCGGTTTCCTAAGTTACCCTTCAAATATTTTGCTTAAAGCTTACCACATCTAGAGGCACCACCATCAGAGAGTGCACCGAATTTTATTGGAGAACGTCTGATATATCGCGGTGCCAATCGTAAATCTGTTGCGGCCAAATAAATAATTTAAAACTAATAAAACGCCTCGCACCCCACCTACGGAACAAACGCAGTTTAAATCTGTACAGATGGACCATCACTTTTCTTCAATATTACATTAAAATTACAATAATTTTGTAGCATATCTACGTGAAATATCTCACTTATTTGTTATTGGTATCACCTATATATCTCAAAGTGAAAGTCCAAATCAAAATATTCGTAATTATAATAGATTGATTGCTTGCACTTTTAGATTGTCACAAAAAAAATAAACAATAATAATTCAAAATTAAGAAGTATCAGATTATGCACTAATAATCCTGATGATCCTAATAACTCTATGACATATAGGTCTACCCAAAACTAGACGGGTTTTAAATCTAAGTTTACACAAGATTCATTGCATAAGCCACCAGAAAGGAACCTCCAAGAAAAAGTGGTGGTAATTAGTTCCATTAACACCAAGTTATTAGTGTTAATTAAATTCCTTCGCAAGGAATTATATCCTATTAATATTATCAACGTTTGTCTAAAATAGTTATATTCACTGACCAGTATATCTAAAATGTTCCCATAAAAGCCTACCACGCCCCCCTAGCGCAGCCGCCATTATCCAATAATAATACAGTAGCACTATATATATATATGTATATATATATATTTATAATAGTTAAACCTTATAAAGTAATAAGTGAAGCATCTGTATTTATGTCATTTGTTTCACTGATATGTCTGCATGCTGATTCGTCGAGTTGATACGACTTCTCCCTTATTATGTACAGGGTGATTCTTTACGTGTCTTGATGCTGCCTGATTGTATTGCTTCAGCTTGTTTTATTTCGTTTTTATCACATCCAGGTGTCGACGTAAATGCGGTCGTATTTTTTATACTTCCTTTGGATCGAAATTGGTTCATTCGCATTATTAAGTCACTGAGAATTACCATTTTTATTTTATGAATACTGACGTTTACGCGGATAAGTTATTTGTTAGTTAAGTTTAATTAATGGCCACATACATCAACACAAATAAAAATATGTTTTTTTGATTATAATATCAATTTCCAGAATCTTATGATTCAACTTTTTGATTTTATTTTAACAAAAATTTTTTTTTGATTTTACTTTATTCAACAATCAAAGTTTTCTCGCATTTCAATAATTAAATGAAAATAGTATAAACGTTTGCATTTAATGTATAAAAAAATATTGTGTTTGATTTTTCTATAAATCTTATATTCAAATCTTTAAGCTGTCAAAAGATGAATATTCTATATTAATCCGACAAAAGTAACGACCGTTAATGAAACAAAAATCGACAATCTCGAATTAATTAAAATGTATAGGGTAATATTAAATTTGGCAGAATATATCGTTTCATACAGTAAATACAAAGAAAAAAAGTACGAGATTATGTTCCTACATACTCGTACCAACGGGAACTCTCGGTGGGCGAGTTCAACTCGCCCTTTTTGGGATTTTTTTATAGTTCAAAACTCACGCAGTAGTAATTATCCCTTTGAATTTGCGAACAAAAACTTAGTCGAAACTAAAAACCTCCTGTGCTGATATCAATGAAAGAACTTTATCATACTGCTTATACAAACTATTGTAGTATGTTTCAGTCGCTGTAATTAAATAACTTATATAATTAAGTAATATATAAAAAAAATGTAACCAATTTTGTTACATATAATAACAAAATTTGTCTAGACAGTGATAAATTCATTATCATCATCGCTGCCTTAAAAAACGTCCTCTGCTGAACATAAGCCTCCGAACATTTGCCCATAAATATGGCGCTAAAAATGATGGGCAGCAGCAGCCACGTCGCGAGAGCTGCGCTCTGCGATTGCTAACACGTTTGCCCAGCGCGGCAATTATGGGCACGATTCTCCTTTTCTTGGGGAGACCTATATCCAGCAGTGGACTTCCAATGACTGTAATGATGATAATGATGACATATTACCAGTAACCCGAAACTACTACTACTATATAAAAAGATTATTTGATATGTCTAATGATACAGGCATCGCAATTGAATTATACTACATTAAATGTTGAACATTTAATATGTTATTTTTCAGTTCTGGCCGCAGTTCCAACTAAACCACAATTTCGTTTCAATTGACCCTACACATATAATTTTGTAATATAATATTTTGGCATTGAGGTTAATTCTGCGCCATATATTGTCGAATTCAAAAATTGTTGAATTATAATTATAAAATCAGAATTTATTAATTTGTTTGTAACATATTATAAACTACAATAGTTAAAAAAAGCTACAACAAACATTTAGCATTGACGAATAACGACACCACAATTGGTACCATAATAGCTCGCGAACTTCCTATAATTATATTTGCAAGACCAGTAATTTTCTTAATATACTCAAGCACTTACCTAAGTCCATAATTGCTTGCATAACCGCATTACTGTTTATACTCCAGAACACGGTGACAATTGTTTGGGTGCAGTTAAAATTAACCTTAACAACTTAGTAATAGAGTACTAATTAAATGTTAATTTTCTAATTGACATGAATATGCGCAGAATGCACTCATTACACAGTGCGGAAACGCGCGGCTTTCTACGCGTGCACAGTTGAGTTTTTGCGGTTAGTGTTGTGTTGGTCTATCGATAAGTATTGTATTGGTGTTAAGCCGTGAGATACTGACAGAGTTGAATAGTAACTCCTCCTGAACCAGGTGTCGTAAGAGGCGGCTAAGGTACTAGAACCGATAGATGGCGGTAGATCTAAACGAGACAGTGTAGCTCGAATACATAGCGTGGGGATGGGGAGCAGCAATCCCGATGCAAAAGCTGCACTTTGTGATTGCCAATACGCTTGCCCAGCAATTGTGGGCAAAATTCCCCCTGTCTTGGGGAGCCCAAGTCCAATAGTGGAGTTCCAATGGCTGGTATAATGATGACGATAATGAAATATATAAATAATTGTTATAACAGAAGAATAACAGATAATTGAAAAAATAAAAATTGGTATATATGTATAATAAAGCTTCTGTTTAACTGCTTTAAAACAGTTGGTTTAAATTTTTCCGTTCAATCGTGCTCAAGATTGATAAAAAATTTATGTTGATGACATCTCTTGTCAATCTTAAGCCCGGTTACCGCAACGTAACCGTAACGACAAAAAGAAAAAGAAATGCAATAAAATTAAATAAACCGCGTTTTAAAGCCATTAATAAAATAAGTCTATTATGAGCAGTGAACGCGTAGAGGTAAGAACTTGTAAGGTAAATGTATATCCCATGTGATATTGAAAGGAACGGTTGTGTGCAATTCGTGCTTGATATCCTCACATATTGCCACGTATTGCATCAAGAGGTAAATACATTAAAAAGTGCGCAATATCCTCTTGGTCCTGGAAAATATCGATACGGCTAAGCAACTCACATGGAAAATCTTACACTGCGTCTTTTCTAGGCTCACAAACGCCCCAGTTACTCACTACGGTTATAATCTCAGGAATCTTTACAAGTGCATTCTAAAGTATTCGACCTATGAGTTTCCTAGGAGCAATTACTTAGCTTACCTAAAATGGTGGTGACGATCCCCCGACGTGTTTTCTTCGGACGCTTATGGCTAGGTAATTTATGTGTGCGTGAATGCATTTATTGCTACAAATTGTTGTGTTAGAAAGTGATATATGTGTTTATCTCGGTTCTCTTACAATCATACCATTTCTAATCCTATCACAGCTGGTCTTAGGCCTCCCCAAGAAAAGAAGGATTTTTGCCTATTATTGCCGTGCTGGGTATAGAGGGTCAATTTTCTAAAATTCGTTTTAGCACTAATGTTATGCTATAGAAAGAACCCCTTTGCATAATTTCAAGTTTCTAACCCTTATCGTTCTTCATGCTGACACGTTGATAAGTCAGTCAGTCAGCTTCTCTTCTTATATATACTCATTAAAAAAAAGATAAAATCTTTATTTAAAACGGAACAATATAATTTTGTACTTTTGTATCAATTAAACTCATATATGACATCCATAATGTAATTTTTTTCGTAAATGAAGCTAATTATCGGCTTGTACCATAAGTTATATTTATTTTCCATATTTTTAAAGAAAAGGGAAGTATGGGGAAAACTGCGTTGCGCTGCAATTATATTATAGGTACATGTAAAAATATATCTAACTGATTGACCCAACTTAACCAATTAATCAATATTAATAAAATTCGGCATGTAAACAGCTTGAACCTAACAGGACTCTTTTTCAAAGAAGTATTTAAATTAAAAAAGAACATGCTATAACTGGTAAATGCCTAAAAAAATATACAAGCAGCATTCGAATACCACTTAGATGTTTGATTCGAATACCACAAGACACATAAAGTAAATAAATTTATTGAAAGAATCGCCCAATTTCTTAATGACAGATGTTGTTTCTGCGTCCATCTATTGCACCACCTTTGGTCCTTTTTACCTGGAGTATCTCGCTTACACTACTAACGATCTTAAAAGATAATATAAAGTATAAGGAATGCCTATCTTAAGTGCCAAGAGTCGTGGATTTGGGGATTAAATCCACGACTTGATTGACTTGACCCAGGGCAAAAATAATGAATTTTCTGTTCATTACTTTGTTTAAAAATATATATATTAGAATATTATATTTATGATTCCTCTGATATCCGTAACACAAGTGCTTTGAGCAACTTATCAGGGAGTTGGATAAACTTTTACGACGTTGGATGAAGGAGAAAAAGTAACGTCTATCCGGAAAGTATGTATACAGATTATTCCAAAATATTAACCTGTATTTGTACTCCATTTTTATTTAGTTGGTTTATTGAAAGTTGGCTACAAAAATAATAAGGTATATAGAGTGAATTATAAAGGTCACTAAGAAGATATATACAAGACTAAAACGCTCTCAGGAAAAGTTTCGAGTGATTTACTAACAACCAGCGTATTAAGAGATGAATGTATGCAGATTAACCTACAGGATCGAGGCAAAAAAAAAACATATCGATGAGCCCGATGGCATAGATGGTAGTTAGTGCTAATAAAAATATTCATAGATAGACCCACAAGATAAGAAACTTGTGGGTCAAAGGTTGTGGGTTCGATCTCTACCTAGGAGAAATATTTATACGATGATATTTCTGTTTATTCTGTATCTAGGTGTTGAATGTGTATTTAAGTTTTATATTTGTAATTCTTCTATTGTCTGATATCCGTAACACAGGTGTTATATGCGACTTCTTACGGGTTCAGGTATAAGATGTGGTGTGAATTTAGTATTTACAAATAAATATTAAATTCACATAGCTTCCAGCAACAAAAAAATTGTGTAGGAAGTAAATGTAACTCTCAAGTCCTGACAAAACATCTTTTGTCATTCTTGGAAATGGTTACCGCAACGTACCGAACGTCGGACAAAGAATGTTAAAAGTTAAACAAACGCGTGTTTTAAAGCCGTCAAAAGATTTTTTTTATATTCCTAAGTCGACAAGCAAACTCACAAGTCCGAATGATAGAAAGGGTGACCGCAGCTTTTACACGCTCGTATTATCATAAGGGTTTCACTAGAACTTTGACAATCTCACGCGAAACAGAGCAAAGCGAACATTGCCTTTTGGCGGTAAAAATAAATGAGAAACCAATAGAGACGATCTTTGTATGAGGTCTACCTCATGTAAAGAGGTTTGATTGCGTATCTAGTGAAAATGGGCCGTGGGGTACCGGCAAAGTAGAATAGTACCTTCCCCTGAACCAGCTGTCGTAAAAGGGAAACTAAGGTACAAGGACCGACAGATGGCGGTATATCCATGCGAGACAGTGTAGCTTAAATACACAGGGTGGGGATTGGCAGCAGCATTCGCGACGCGAAGCTACGTTCTACGATTGCCAACACGCCTGCCCAGCGTGGCAATTACGGTAATATTCTCCTTCCTTGGGGATGCCAATGTCCAGCAGTGGACGTTCTACGTATGCTATGTTGTTCTAATGCGTAAATGTTATAAATTATTCATAGTTTCTGCTCATTATATTTTAATTAGGTCAGTTAATACGCAAAATGATGTTATAATCATCAATACACAAAATTTTGTTAATAATAACAATAACAAATACAATAAAAGTACATAACAAATTGCAGGCGCACAATGAGCGGGCAATTTGGCGAACATGCGAGGTAACGCATAACAGCTGACAGATAGGGCTGACAGGGGTGCCAATAATGCTTAAACAATTCGACATCAGCGCAAACTTGAACAATTACACGTGTATTTTTGGAAAGGGTACCGTACATCAAAAGGAGAAGTCGTAACCCTAATAGAATCACTTTGTTATCCGTCTGTCTGTCAAGAAATATTGTCATCATATTAGCCATAGCAAGTTCTGAACATAAGAGAGGGGGATTTTTGCTTATGGTGACAATTGCCGCGCTGGGTGCCCAGGGCTGAGTCGTAAGAGTCGACTGAGGTACCGGAACCTACAGATGGTGGAATATCCATCCAAAAAAGCGTAGATCAAATGAAACAGGACGGAAATGGGTAGCAGCATTTCCATCGCGAAAATACCTTGTGCGATTGCCACTAGCTTGCCCAGCGCGGCAAATTAAAATTCCTCCGTTCCATGTCCAGTAATGGACGTTTTACGGCTGCTATGATGATGATAAACCCGATATGTGGCAGCCCTAGACACCGGCGTGGACGATCGTTACTGCATTACGCACTAACCGAGTGAAACCCACCAGAGCCAACAGGGCATGTCGCGTCTTGGACCCATTGTCTTATTCGTAACACTATTGTCAACCCCCCTTTTCATTTCGTTTCGGGGGTCCGTAACCGAATATCCGATTTTTGGGTTTTGAGTCGACCGTAAATAAATTCACACATTATCTCATACATTGAGCTGACTCCACTGACACATTGAGATAAGTCGCTTACATATATAATACTTAAATAGTAATTTAATACTCACATACAAAACAAATACAAATATCATTATACATAATACTTGTCGTGGTGGTAATCGAACCATCACTGCCATCTTCGCCCGTTCGGGCCCGTCGAATAGAATATACAAAGTGTAGAACCATTTCCATGGATATATAGCTGGATATATAGGTCCGATGGCGCAGATGTTAGTTTTGTTTGTTCTGAGTCTGGGTGTTAAATATATGTATTTAAGTATTATATTTGTGTTTCCTCTGTTGTCTAGTAACTGTAATACGAGTGTTTTAAGCGACGTCTCAAGGAGTCAGGTCAATTTATAATTGTCGTTGGAATTAAAAACATAAAAAATTGCGATGAACTCATAATTAATCACCATTGGTTAATCTTTATACAAGGAACATTTTTCAAATCGATATATTAACTTAACCTGACAGAAGTCGTGTATTGATTATACTTATATATATATATATATGTATATTTAGGTGTTTTCTGGGTGAATTTTTAAACTAAACAGAACCGATTTTTATCTATTTTTGTTTACTATGTACATACTGACAAAACTTGGATGATAAGATAGTTTATACCTCAACTTATATCCAAAACTTAAAGGAAGATATAATTGAAAAGGTGATTAGTGAACTATAAATGTCATTATTTTGCATTTAAAGAATCAATTTATAGTTCCTTTAGAATTCTCAGGATATTAGTGAAATTTGAATGTCGTTCAATATTCCAATCTATTTTTCCATAATATAATAGAGAGCTAAAAAAGAGCTATTGAGGTTAGAGTATCCAGTACAAGTTAGAAATTATTTTTTTTATAGGACCAGGTCGCAATATCACGAGGATATCACTAGCGCGTTGCCAACCCTGCGACTTGAAGATATTATGTCACATTACCTGGTGATTTCCCTGTCTTTTTCACACTTCAAACGGTAGAAATAGGCGAGAGTGAGGTACCAATGCAAATGACATAACAGGTCTACCTCATGTGAGTTGACCGCTCTCTACAATCGATGAATATTTTTTTTAACTATAAATGTTGGCAAGCAAGCACATAGCTTCCTATTAAGCGATATATGTAACTTTTGGACGGCAAGAATATACTCGTACCTATTCCTGAGGTAACAAATATGCTTTGACTCGACCCTTTTAAAACCGACTGACTCGCTGGATTTTGTTTTTTTTTTTATTTATTAGACCAGGTTGACAAACAAGCATACAGACTGCGTGATAACCGTCACCGCAGCCAATAGATGCTCGTAATATCACAAGGATATCACTAGCGCGTTGACAACCTTGCGACTTGAAGATATTATGTCATATTACCCTGTAACTTCACTGCCTCGCACCCTTCAAACCGAAACACAGCAATGCGCACCCTGCTATTTGCCGGGAGAAAAAGGTGAGAGTGAGGTACCGATGCAAATGACCTTTGAGTGAGGTCTCACTATGTTTGTTATAAGTTACACATACTCGTTTATCATATCTGTTAAAACTATCAACTACTGTTCCATTATGCCATCTTCAATTTCCCTTCAAATTCTTTTTCGTACTGAACCCACTGTGGATAATTCCAGCTCACCCTTGGCCACACATAATTTTTTATAAGCTAACTTCCATCCCATACATCACCAATGTATGTTATACCGTCATGGTGACCCGTGCTTTTCCCGCGATGTGTTTCAAGAAGTGCATAGATATGGTTCTGTGGTCGATGTTTTTATTGTTTTACTATCAGTCAACCGAATGTATCGCTATAAGTAACGCTCAGTTCAACGCCAGTATAAGGGATTATTCTGTACACGAGGGAAGTGATGTGAGTTTTTACCATGTTTTCCCAGATCATATTTAATGAAATGTCTAGATGTCCTTTTAAAAAAATTACCCTCAGCTCATACATTTTGTGATAATTTTTTATCGGCTTTATTGCCAAGACTATTTTTTTGCCTACTTAAACCATTTAAGCAAACAAACAATAAGTATAATATAAAAAAAATAAAAGACAATTTAAATCAGAACTGAAATAAATTTAACGGATTCACGATACCATGAAACAATTATAAAAATCTTATATTTTGGTGTATATATCGAGAATACAGTAAGTTTAAGGTACTGTGTTTTGAGTTTAAATTTTCAGCTTACCAAATTATGTTTCTAGTCGATGATTAAGCATTTATTTTACATTATCACATAAATATCGAATCCCTTACAAAGCTCGTATATAAAGCTAAGGCTTCTTTGATTATTCTCTTTATACATGTATATTTCTTCGGAATAAATTACTTTTCAGAATACCACCGACGGCGACGTAAGAACCCTGCAAAAGGAATACGAGAGATACGCGCATTTCGCTCCCGCCAGTGCCCCAATACGGTTTAAGGTAAGAAATTCGTAGCTTAAAAGGGTAAGTGCGATCCATTGATTGCATTAATTATTTTATCCTAAATAAGACTCAAACTTTTTAACAGAATACGTGAAGGGCTGGTTTTTTTATGACGCAGAATAAATATAGGAATAAGTGTTACAAGGATATGTACTATGGAAGAATGTGCAAATAATTTAGTCTTGCGTAATAAAACTACTACCATTTTTTTATGTCATATATTTTAAAATAACTTTAAAAGTTATAAATTACTATAAGGTTTATGCATAGGAAATGCTGATTTATATTTAAGGTAATATTTATTTAGGTATAAGGTACTATTTATAAAATCTACCTAATCTAATCTACTCGTCTCAGACTTCAGGCGGGACAGACTTGATTTTTTCTACAAATATTATCTTACTAGCTGTGCCCGCGACTTCGTTCGCGTGGTTGTCGGAAACTCTATCGAGATTATTTTTTGACTACTCACGTTGGTTTATGTTATTGTATAATCGTGAATAGGATTATTTTTAAATAATATGTAAAGAAATATTTTTTTTAAATATTTCTTTACATATTATTCAACCGTTCCGTAGGGAGCCGGTATGCGGCATGGTACCTCGCAAAGATACACTCGCGAGTGGTAGAGGCAAGCACGGCGGTGGGGCGAGGCCCACCTCCCCCTCACCCGCCGCCGCGCGGCCTGCTTGCACATTATACTTTGGACTGAATATGAATGGAATATACTTATACTGGCCTTATGTATATAAATACAATACCTAGCGGACAAAGTAGGGCGACATGCTAGTAGTATTATTATAATAATAAAGCCCCCCAACATCTCATACATTGACCTGACTCCGTGGTAAGTCGCTTATAACACTTGTGTTACGGACGCCAGACAATAGTGGAATTACAAATATACTACTCAAATACATATATTTAATACCCAAACATAGAACAAACACAAATATCATCATATAAATATTTGCTCTGGGTGGGAATCGAACCCACATTTCGATATAGATAGATCAGCATTATAAGTATTATTAGGAAAAGTTAATTATAATACTCCACAAAGAATCTCGTCACTCCTGTGGATTATTCAAAAATATCCGGAAAAAATATAATCCGGATGAGTAGTAACTCACCTATTAATCGATTATCCCGTCTGTATAATAGTCTAGACAAAAGTCTGCCTGAACTTGACATTAATGTTCATACTATTCCCGGGTTTTTGTCTTTGATAAAATGATGGCGAACGAATTTTGCCAAATGAATATTGGATCTATTAATTGTGTGTCCATAATTGATTAAAAATTGGCTGTTTTTATTCCTTTCAATAAAAAATAAAACTTTTCGTATATATATATATACATATTGTATTGAGTTATAAACTATCCTATCTCTCAAGTTGGATCAAACTGTACACATTAACCAATCATGTTAAAATCAGATCGGTTATTTAATAGTTCATCCCGGAACAACTCTGCCACATGTATAGGAGACAGCGAAGCAGAAAGTAAATTTTTGCATATAATCTACTTTTATTATTCTACTAATATCACACTATTACTAATAATCTAACCATTTCTAGCTAGAGCATTCAATTCGGATCATTAAAGTATATGACGGGCTTTAATTTAAAAATATTTAAAGTGTAGATATTGTTCCTTTACATAAAACGTATTTTTTTAAATTCTATATATCTTTAATAAGACTTATGTCGTTACAAAAATCAAAAGCTAACCATGAAAATCAATATTCTGGGCACCTTACATTTTCCAGCTGCCTATCTTTAAGAATAAATGACGATCGTAATCACCTGATAATTGCGACTAAAAACAACAATTATATAAAAACTGAGCTACTGGTGGAGTAGAATAGTACCTCTAACTGCACCAGGTGTCGTAAGAGGCGACTAAGGTACCAGAACCGACAAATGACGGTATATCCATCCGCAACAGTGTAGCTCAAATGCACAGGGCGGGGATGGGCAGCAGCATCCCCGTAGCAAAATTGATTTCCAATTCGCTTGCCCAGCGCGGCAATTATGGGCAAATGGATGATGGAAATTTGGAGAGGCCTATGTATAGCTATGGACTTTCAATAGCTATGATGATGATATAGAAAGTAAAAGTACTATTACTGTAATCTAGCTTACAAATACCAGCTTGTTATTTGACAAACAATACGTCTAAAGAACAAAATGCAGTAGGTACCTACAGCATTTTACTATTTAAAAATAAGTATTGTTTGACTGATAGCAAAAATATGGTGCAATTGTAGAGCTTGCATTTGACTCACTTCCGCACAGTTATCAGGAATGTAGTGGTATCACCACCAACTGATCGGGTCTGAGTGTTCGTGGGGTAAACTTATTTAAGTGACTAATCAGTGTATTGGAGCATAGGTAAAAATTATGGTATCGTGTATGCAGATTTTATTGTATGCTTCTTAGTATGAAATAATCTCTATATTTAATTACATTTAACTCGATACTCGCATACAATGCTTAAACTGAAGCTTTTATGACATACGAGTCTCAAAACAAATTGGTGATAATGTCCATGAATGACATCGAATTTGTATTGGTATTGGACGGGATTCGATAGTTGGAATCTTTGATTTTCATACCTTTATCAGATATTGTTAAAAGATTTTTGTCATGAAAATGTCTAATGAACAACCCACGCTTTTATCTATATGTATATAAAAAAGGTGGCTGACTGACTGACATATCACGCACCTAAATAAACTATAAGAGCTAGAAACTTGAAATTTTTCACACCTTCCTTTTATAACACAGGAGAGTACTAACAAAGGATTCTTGAAAAATGGAGGTGCAAAGTTAGTATGAAACTTAGCTGTTTTTGTAGTTATTCGAATCAAATTCAGTATGGAGATTTTTCATTGAAAGAAAGAAGTATAAAATAACATTATTAATTAGGGGGGTAAAAAGGGGAAGCATAATTAGTGCAAACAATAACAAATCTTAATTATCATTTTTATGATACATATTTGGGGAAAGTGTAAATCTAACCGAATTTTTTAAATAGGTAAGTAAAAATACAAATAGTGAACACGTAAAATTTTAAAAATATAATCTTAATAGAATTAATTGTATGTTATTATTACATTTGTATGAACATTCCACTTTTCCATAAATGGTAGTATAGTAGGTACATTTACAATTACAGAACCGCTTCCACAGTAGAACATTGATAACAAAAACAACCAGCACTCTTTATTGCGTGTCGATATCTGAATCGTGTCCTGTGTATTATCAGTAATGTGTATTATTGAAATTTATGTGAAATCATTTATTGTTTATGTGCAACATGGACTAAATTATGCTGTTCTTGTACAGTCATCTATAGCAGGTACTTCATCTGTGTGGACTTAAAAGGTTAAATCTATTTTCCTTCTATCATCTATATACATCCTTGTTTAAACATTTAAAAACCTTACATATCTTTCTTCACCTCCTTCTTTGGCAGAGAAGAGATTATAAGATCATCATCATTAACTTTATATAACTTAAACTATTATATCAATTGTTTTAAACGTCTGAGGCCTGCAGCAAAGTTAAAAAAAAGAACTTTTACACTGAATTTAATTCGAATAAGTCTTAAATCAGCAATATTAATTTTGCACCCATGTTTTACACCTTTAGGGGTTGGATTTCCATAAATCCTTTGTTAACGCTTCCCACCTTTATAAACAGAACCCATGTGCAAAATTTCAAGTTTCTAATCCTTATTTTATGGCCTGCGTTGATGTGCTAGTCATTCAGTCAGTCAGAATCTCCTTTAATAAAATAGATAAATAAATAAACTATTGATATTAAAACTGACTAAAGGAAAATAGGACTGACAATTATCTAAAGAAGTTTTAATCATAATTAAAAAACGATCTCACAAGCACGTAATAAACATACCAGCGTCTAGTTGAATCAACGCCAACTATATAACAAGTGCGAGATAACATCGAAACTCTTCGGATTCCCATCGCTCTTCGTTAACTGCACCCATTATAATAACCACGGGTCATTTGCAGTTTTCAACTTACATCTGATTTTGTACCTCACGATTGTGACCTGCCGGTGGATTTTGTTTCTTATTCGTTAAGAGTAACAGTTCATTTTCAAATTGACGATTCTAGGGCTGCTACCTGATAGAAATCTCTCTGATATGCTCTACAAGTGAAGTTCCTTGAATAAGTGAATTCTGTTAACAACATTTTGTGGTTTTGTTAAACAAATGTCTAAGATTATTAAATATCAATACACTAGTTAACGTGACAGACGTTTTCCGTTCTTGACTATATCCCTGTTTATCATTAAGAAAATTGCAAATACAAATTGGGATATTAACTATCGTATCTCTCAAGTTGGATCACACTATTCACAGTAAGTAAAAAAATATTAAGATCAGCTTAGAAGTTCATCACGGAGAAATTCCGTGACATAAATTATTATTTATAGAAATATACAAAAAAAAATTGTTAATTGGACTCAGTTAAATTATGTTATATAAAGTTAAATTCAGTATTTAGTCCAACAAGGTAGTAGTTCTTTCCTACACACGGCCGTTTCTTATAAGTTAATACATACGTACTACATTGATATCGATTACTTTGAAGAATCGTTCTTTCTTCTATTCAGTACAGTTAAAACTTGGGAGTAGATGAGAGTTACGTAGCAACAAGACGAACCTGCATGTATTGCGATATGTGTGATACCAGTTCTTAGAATTTGCATTTAGTATGGTAGTCAATTTACACACGTATTCAAATGAGGATCGCGAAGTAAAATAAAATCTACGTCCTTTTTATACACTTATTTTAAATATTTGAGACCTATAATTACGGAGCAATTATTTCTTTCGACACAACCGCCACCCCTGACCACACACGAGGTACAGTTAAATCTAAACCAACCATCCTCAACCGCAAATCTGAACCTTAAATGCTTTGTGTTAAGGCACTTCCCACCTGATCTCATTCGTAAATACCTTAGAATCTTTCCCGTGACGGCCTCGACCTTAAGATATGAGATATTCTTTGTAATAGTGAGTAACATTTCCGAGTGTTCGTCGGGGAAAATCGATGTCTGACTCACTGTTTTCAATGGAAACATTTTAAATAGATACGGGATGGATCGATATGTGTGAACGAGTTGGAAGATCCTCACTCGTAACTGGAAAGAAATTATTCACTGTTTACATTTATTTGTTAGAGTACTCGGTGCCTGCGACTTTATTTATTAATATTATAAATGAATCCTAAGTTACTCTATATCATCTTTATCAGATAAGCCGTAAGTCATCCGCTGTAAGAAATAGACGTCTCCCATACATTTTCAACGCGATCGATGATATGACGATTTGCCCACAATTCCCCGTCCCCTCCTCATTTTGCTTTGGAGCTGCTGTTTTGGATGAATACACCGCCATCTGGTGGTTCCAGTACCTATCTACTCCAGTCGAATTTCACGAAGCCTGGTACGGTGCTATGCGTTCTACTCTGCTTCAGCTAAGCCACAATTCAGACGGATTTCATTATAAATACACATTTTCACGATATTCCTGCTATCTATAGGGTCTGCCCAATATCAGTTGACATAAGCCTCCCAAAAAAAAACAAAAGTAGTTTTTGCGACGGCGATATTGCAGCCCCGCCCTATGCATTTAAACTTTCTGCTGGATATACCGACATCAATCGAGTCTGTTACCATAATCGCCTTTTACGACACCTGGTAGGGTAGGAACTTCTACTCTGCCGGTACCCAACAGCTAAATGCTGAATTTAGTTTATATGTATTGAACGACTAGCAGATCTGGTTTAGTTAGGAACGTATCACTTTTTTCTGCAAATTGATGAGACAGCCTGAAACTCTGCCAATACGTAATCAATAGGAAAATTACTAGACTTCGACAAATTAGTAAATGTATATATGAGTTGAGAATAAACGAAATTCTTTAACACTATCGTAGTGGTTTGTTTGTGTAATAAATGCTTCGTTAAAACACTCGAAGACAGCTCGTAATCCAATGTAAACAAAATAGAGTTCGATGACTTCATGTTGTTTATTTAGAAGATAAATATAACAAAAACATATTTTATTCAGTATTTTTCACTATTTCATTTTGACTTTTACAACATCTTTCATAGGTAGTAGAACTAAGCTTAGAGAGAAGTTCCTCTGAACTGGGTATTTTAAGAGCTTATTTATAATATTAATGTATAATAACCGGTAGTACACCCATCTCAATCAAGGTAACAGTCACTTCTTACGACACTTAGTACATAAAGATGGAATATAAAATCGCTAAAGTGATGGTTAATGCAAAATTTTACACATCCTCTATCTATAAATATTCTAAGAATGGAGTAGATTGTACGCCAGGAAAGATTGTACTTCAAGGAATTCGTAAATGAAAATTCAGCTCCCATTGGTAGCATCACTTCATTAAATGCCTCTATCAGTCTCCGTCTAAATGTCACTTCTCGATGAAATTACACGCGCATTTTTTCGTAGTGCACTGCACCGCGCACTTGCCGGCGAATGCGTGCGTTCTCTGCCGTCCCAGCGCAAACCGACTAGTGCGACTGGACTTAATCACTTATCTATAGCTAACAACACTTAAAACGTTCTCATCAACGACCCCTCAAATCGAGGTCTCGATTCGATCCTTCGATGCAGGTGCGTAGGACGTTGTCATTAATTAATAAGCAATCTCATCGATCCCTACTGGAATTGACATATGACTAAACCAGCATAAGATTTGACTGAAAAAAATCTTCACATATTGAACACATTAATTTCCCTCTTTCGCTCACCAGTCTACTCATTTAACACCAATATGATTTAGCTATTAGAGGCCTAGGGGGTGTCCCACACTAGTTCTAGTAGCCGATATAGTTAAGGCCCTATTTTCTGCACCAGAGCCATCGATATCTAGCTATATAGGCAACAGCTTTTCGGTATTTCACCAAGGGTTGGAGTAAAATACTGCCCCAAAAATATGAGAAAATAATTTAATAATTTTGAGGGTTTATGTTTAGTATTAGGTTGTTAATGGTGTCCATCGAAAGTACTATATGCTGTCTATAGAATTTATACAAATAACATATCACAAAACATATATTTAATTTATCACCTGGGCGAATCCTGAGGAAGTTACTGGTACATATTGTAACTAGAAGTAGTTGGTGTTGGGACAAGAGTACAATGAGTGGACTTGTTTCTTTTCCCTCTTAAATGTAATTGGAGCACTATTGAACGCTTCAAAATCTTGAATTTGTAAAAAAGGGCAAGGCCGGCGTGTGAAAAAGGGGCCGCCTGCTTTGTTTTGTTGCAAGGGTTACCACAGTTTTAAAATACACTGTTTTTACCTATTCTAGTAGTAGGTAATTTCACTTTGATCTGTAGAACATATATATATATATATATATATATATATATATATATATATATATATAAATATATTATTTATTTAAATATAAAAATTAGGGGTAACGGTATTTGTCCGCTTTGAACTTCTAAACTACAGAACCGATTTATATATTTTAAGAGACATGGGAATACATATATCAATTTATAATAGAAATATTTTCTTATTATATATTTATAATTGAGAAAGGATAATGCTTGTCAATTTAGCTAAAATGTATATTTACCTTAAGTGAGGCATATTATTAATATAGTCGGTTGCTGTTTTAATTTCTACAAGTTTTTGGGTTTATAGATTGCGTCATGTGATTTTTAGATTTTACAACTATATTTATGGGATTACTAAATAATTTTGGGAGTTCGGAGAGCCGGTACGTGGTCTTCATTCCAGAACCTTACGATTCCATCGGCCATCGGTTAAGCATACCAAATTATTTTTTTATTTGCACTATTTAAAATTTATTGCAACCATAAATTCGTTTCTAGAAGTTTAAAATCTTATATAATTAGATATATAAATAATAAATCTCTGAGTAAATTTTATCTTGTCGTTATTTTTTGAACAACTATATAATGAAAAGATGTGGTCAAAGTAAACACAATATAAACGACATGGTTATTTTCATCAGCAAACAGCTGTGCGCTAGAAAAATGTCAATTACCTATTGTCTAAAATTGCCAAGCACTTTATCAGTATTGTCCTGAATAGAGCCAGTTGACGTTTATGTCGCAACTCGCCGCTTATCTCACCTAATAATGGCTAGTTTACATAATATCTCAAATAGACCACTTTAGTAGTACAGCTGTTGCTAAATCTGGTAAGATAATTTTAATCTAAATCTAGAATTTTGGTTTTTTTTTGTTAGATTAAGTCGACATACAAGCGCACAGTCCGTGATAGTAAGCGTACCTTCAAGTTTACAGCAGCCTATAGACGCTCGTAATATCACAAGGATATCACTAGCGCATTGCCTAATTTGCGACTTGAAGAGATTTTGTCACATTACCAATTATATTTATTAATATCACCCTTCAAACCGGAACACATTAAAGCGAACACTGCCAAATATAAAAATGAGATACCCATGCAGATGACCTTTTGTATGAGGTCTACCTCATGTCTTTCTGATATCTTTTTACCTTTTTTGTAGTCCCTAGCGATTCTGTAGGCTGTAGACTAAAGCCTAGTGAAGGGTTTAAGCTCTTTGGTATTTTTACGAAAAAATCTAAATTTTTTTGGGATCTAAATATTCTGATCAACCACTGCCTGTAGTGGTTGGTCAGAAAAAAATAAAATAAATTAATAATAATAAATTCCCATAATATCTCATACATTGACCTGACTCCGTGGTAAGTCGCTTAAAGCACTTGTGTTACGGACGCCAGACAACAGAGGAATCACAAATATACTACTTAAATACATATATTTTACACCCATACACAGAGCACACACAAATATCATCATATAAATATTTGCTCTGGGTGGGAATCGAACCCACGACCCCTGTTGCACAAGACAGGATCACTACCATCTGCGCCATCGGGCCCGTCACACAATATTTTATATATTGATCCAACACCGAAATAAGTAGATTAAAGCACTCGTGCTATGGATAGCAAACAACAGAGGAATTACAAATATAATACTTGAATACATATTAAACACCCAAACAGTACAAATATAAATCAACGATAAATTTATCATGGTGGTGGGGATCCTGAGAATGTTCAAAACATTTGTCCTTTTATTTTTTTAATGACAACATAAGGGATAGATATTTTTGTTATGAAAACTAACTTCTTCAAAGTTATATTAGCTATTGGAAGTCCACTTCCAATAATTCCACTTCTTCCTAAATTGTTGTATTCTTGTTAGTGTAAACTGTGTATTAAGTTATTGTGTGCAGCGCTACACTTAAGTAAAGTGTTGCAAGCAAAGTGTTTTCTTTATTTCAAATAAAAATGAACAAAAGCGTAAAATCTTTTCTTAACTGTGACAGCCCTTAAACATTGGCACCGGAGCGTGTCCTGGCCCGTAATTGGAATTAATTATTTAATTCCATGGTTCATGTCTATCGAATATGACTTGTTTGTTACCGACAACTAAACAGATTTGGAAAGGCTTCGTTTATGCGGCTGGCTTGGATTATAGGAGAATGATTTATTTTTTTGAAAAAAATTCGTATATTGGGTCATCGGTTTTTTAAATTTTGTGTTGTATAAGGGATACATACAATAGAGGAGTACGTTTACCGAATACTTTTTAATTGTTCAGGCCTTCGTGGCATGAACAATTAAAAAGCATTCGGTATTTGGCATTATTTGGCCTTAAAAACTATTTAAACTTTTTTAACCAATTAATTTAAGGAACATTTTTACTTTAATCGCACACTTTAAGATAATAATTTTAGCTAAAGATCGCTAGTAGGGTTACAATACTAACATATATTTTATGATATCCTTATGATATTACGAGCGTCTATAGACTGCGGTAACGTTTTTTATCTCGCGGACAGTAAGCTTCTTTGTCGACCTGGTCTAATAAAAAAAATGAAATTATTTTATTTAAAACTTTCCTTTTAAATAAGACACTTGTGCCAGGAGAAACCAATGTCCCAAAGCGTATTAGAGGCATTATACAAAAAACCAAAAATAATATAACACTTATAAAATCATAAAACTAGAAATCTCCAAGTGTGTGCGGGCGTTTAAGTGAGTAAATAAATGCTTATGTGAGTTTTAAAGCCAATATATACATAAAACTATTTTTTTCTGTCTATTTGTCATAAAATGATAATAAAAATAACCTACTGCTAGTACTATATCAATTCGCCTAATCTACATTCACTAGGGCGTAGTCTCAGCCAGCAGCTGTGAATAAATAAATGTATTTATTATATTATATATACGTTGATCTGACTCCGGGATAAGTCGCTCAAAGCACTAAGTGTTACGAACATCAGACAATAGATATATCACAAATATAATACACAAACAAATATTTTAAACACAAATATAATCATTATTTTCAGGTAGCTAATTTGAAATCGACCTTACTAATTGGTGTTAACAGCATACAATCGTTGACCACAAAAGTAAAAACATTCTATGCTTCTTTTCTGTAAGAACATAAAACTTTGCCCAATCGCCTCCAAGAGGGCAATGTACTCGTACCTACAGCATCAGTGAAGTGTTTATGTAAATATTTAAACATGCCTAATATATGTAGATCGAGAATCTATTTATTTATTCAGGCATAGACTATTTTTTTTATTGCCACGCCTTATCTCTTTTTCTGTTTTGCCCGATGGTTGGCTGTGTACATTGTAATTTTGATGTGCAAAAAGTTAAATAGAAAATTGATAATTTAATAATATTTTTTTTCTTTTCGCTTAGAACTTCGTTCTTTTTATGCGACATGTCGATACACAAATAAATGTGTTTTTTTACTATAATAAATGTGACTGTGAATGTGTATTTATAAAATATATTAGTTTAAATGATTCTCAAAATCCTCTTAATCATAAGGCTCATCAAGGTCATTGAAGTGATATTAAAACATGTATGTTTAACGAAAATATATTGATTATTTTGATGATATAAAAGAGCTTACTTTCGTACCAATTAAAGAAATATTTATTTGCTTTTATACTATACTGTAATGAGCGTATTTATTAAACGCCTCTTTCAAGTCTTTGACTCGCTTTGTCGCAACACTAAAACGAAAATTTCACATACCGCTGCCCAAAAACAAAGGTAGATCGAGCGAATGGCTCAAATGGCAGACAAGCGACAAATTGCTACAGAATAGACGGTTTTTTATTCGCAGGAAATCCCGGACAGCGCTCTCTCGTCCTCTTCCCTCAATGGACGAGGTCTCCACGGACATCATGGTAAATATATAAATATATTTTACATAGCAATACATAATAGGTTTATATAATTTTATGATTGTAGTCTTAGTTACCTTCTAATACTTGAAACGTGTATTTTTGTTTAAATGTTTAACTTTAATCATTTATTATTTAGAATCTTTTCGAGCGCGACTATTTCTGCCAGGTATTTTCTTTTTATCTAATCCATAACTATGCCAAAAATAAACTATGAAGACCAAAAAATCAGTATACAGAAATCAATATATTATATATCTTTTACATACATATTTTGCCTAGTAGCAAACCATGCTGGTTCTTTAGAGAAAAACAAAAATCTAGATTTATTAAACATACATACGTTGTCGCAATTTATATGATTTCTTTGTTAACAGCAAACTTCCATCTATATTAATTTTCTACACGTCTTGCAAACATTATGTATAATGTATGGATGGTTGTTCCTCAGGGATAAGAAATAAAGTATAGACCTCGCATACGGAAAGATGATTGGTCCCCAGTATAAAGAATAATACCATTATCTGAACATAAAGAGGCTTTAATCAGCTTAAGAAAACTAGTTTTCCCTATAACTGATATCGGTAAATGAACTAGCAACAGAAGTACAGGTTAAACACCTTGTAAGGAATGCTATGAGTCATTACCACCGCGCATTCTACTAAACATTGAATAAATAAACACAAATTGTAATCGTTATTCCACTAGTAGGTAGTGTATTTAATTTAAATATAATACAGAGCGTTATTTTAAACATTTTTTTATTGAAATTCATGTGCAATTATTTGTAGGTACGCTAAAATATACTAGTCATGCATTATTGCATATGCAAGCCGTGAAGGCCGGTAGAGTATAATAGTACCTCCCTCTAACAGTTGTCGTAAAAGGCGACTTAGGTATCACAAGATGACGGTGTATCCATTCAAATTAGTGTAGCTTATTTGCACTGAACGGCGATAGGCAGCAGCATCCACTTTGCGGAAGCTGCGCTCTGCAATTGCCAACACGCTTGGCCAGCGCAGCAATTATGGGCAAATTGCGCTCTTTATTGGGGAGGCCATATGTCCAACAGTGGACTTCCAATTTTATGATTACATTTTTTTACAATGTTTTTTTTGTATATTTTGTTATTATTAGTATATACGCATCAAAATATTACGATTTGCTAAATATTATTATTACTTATAGTGTTAAAACAATATTATTTGAGACCAAACTAATGCAGTTTGCCTTTGCCTAAATGCTAATTACAAAGGTACAAATTCTTATAGAATACAACATGAAGGTTATCAGTTGGCTTATTTTTTAATTTCAGGTTACGGTTTGGCAGACTACGAAGAAAGTCCACACTACGTGTACGAGTATCAGATCCCGGAAGACCATGGCCATTATGGTGACCATCACTCTTATCACAGTGACCATCACGACCCTCATCATCTAGGCCATCATCACGATTATCATCATCACGAAGATTACAAGCACGGTTATGGACATCACCACAAGCATTTTGATCATGTGAGTAGCGTACTTACCATCGTCATTTCATTAGTCAAAGGATGCCTAAGTCCACTGCTGGGACACTGCGTCTCAAAGTGGTTTTCAATAAAGCCGGTTGTGTCAAAGCCTTCATTTTTTTATAAGACCAGGTTGACAGACAAAAATATAATCCTCATGATAATAAACGTCCCTGTCGCTTAAGAAATCGCTCGTAATATCACGAGGATATCACTAGCGCGATGCCAACATTTTGACTTGAACATATAATGTCACCTTATCCATTAATTTCACTGGCTCCCTCACTCTTCGAGTCGGAACACAGTAATGCAGACATTCCTTTTTGGCAATAGAAATAGGTGAGAGTGAGGTACTAAGGCAAACGATCTTGATATGAGGTTCTCATCAGATCGTCTGTTCACCTTGTGAGCGAACGTTTTATGTTACGCATGTTGGGGCGTGGTCTGCATTTAAGTACTTCAGTTTTCTTAGATTCTACCCTTATCATAGTCACCAATATAAACCAGGTGCCAATATAGTCATAGAAGCCGATATAGTGACTTTATTTGAATGGGCCTATCATAAATATACCTATATATTTAAGTAGTATATTTGTGATTACTCTGTTGTCTGTCTGTAACTTATCTTCGATTTACCACGAAGTCAGCTCAGTGTGTGATACGTTGCGGGAATTTATTATTATTATTACAGGCACTTTCAAATCGCCATACCGAATGGCTTTGCTTATTAAAATTTTATACAAATGACCGTTGACCCTTACAACCTTATGGTGATATACGAGTAAATTAAACAAGTAGTTCAATAAGTGCCCCATATTAATACTAGTCTACCGACACCAAACGGGTCTTATAACTAAGTACTTTGCAGTTTATATTTACTTTTACTTGTCTGGAAACACATTCATTAATTGTCATGAAATAATGTCTTTTATTTTTATCTGTTGGTTTATTTCGTGATGTGCACGTCTAGGCATCACGATATATAATAGTTGCAATATATAAATGAATGATGATTACAGTGATTTCATCGTCTAATGATCATATAGCATGATGAATGGTAACACAATTATAGATGCCGACGCAAGCTTTTTGATTACTTTAATTGAAGTCATCTAAAATTACTTGATTCGACTATCGGCTTATCATGGGAATCATCACACCTCCGTCATCTTGATAACATTTACAATCATGGACAGAAGCATCATTTGCACAATCATTTTGATCACGCAAGTAAAAATAAATATCTAAACGAACATGATTAGTTGAAACATAATTATTACCACGCAACCTTTAGATTCCACGCAATCCAACTGCCTAGAGGTCATAGAAGCATGAATTCAATTTTAATGATTTGATTAATTAAAATAGTGTTATCCAATACCCTAATCAACATTATCGTCAGCACCATATGTGGTTAAGTACCGGCGAAGTAACATAGTAGTATAATAGTACCTCTTTAGTAGGTGTCGTAAGATGCAACTAAGGTACCGGAACCGACCGATGGCGGTATATCCATTCAAAACAGAGCAGTTAGTTAGCATTCTCACCCTGTAGTTATTAACTACAGGGTGAGGATGAGCTGCAGCTTCCTCGTCGCGACGCTGCACTCTGCGATCTTGGGGATGCCTATGTCCACCAGTAGACTTTGTATGGCTAATACTATGATGATAAATATGTCAACCATATTCTCATATGTCGCCAGAAGTCCTCTGTTGGACACACACCTATCAGACAGATATCTAATAAGATCATTTTTACGCGGTTAACATCTAAAGCATTTCTGCGGTTGTGTTTGTGTTGGAGCGTAGCTTCGCAATAAACATGCTGCTGCTTATCCTTATTAAATCGAATGGGTGTGCCACCATATGCCAGGTACCGCAGTCGCTTCTTGCGACACCTGATGTAAAGGGAGATACTATTCCGGTCTGCCAGTATTCTTTCAGTACAGACTCAGCCTTTAGTGCAGACGTGGCACCATTTTAAAAAATAATTATAACACAATGGAATACATGTTTAGGATACGTTTAGGCGTCATTACAACACAATATTCTATGATCGCCATCATAAGAAAATTTCAACAAATTGTGAGAAACTTTCCGTTAAGTCCCATTTTATTAGTACATTCCAGACATAAGTACATTGTCTTTAACTCGGGTTGTTGACAAGACAGAGCCATTCAAGACAACAATTATGCATTACCAAGTCAAACCGTTCACCGGGCTCCCACGTCAAGGCTTAGGCGTAATATATGTTAAGGCTGTTAAGGATATTGTGAATTATCGTTACACCTACAAGCGCTGTTTCTAACGCAAATCCCACGCCAATTTCTGTTTGCAAACTTTGACAATATCATATCAGATAGACTTCGATAGTACTCATTATTCTTATTAGTTAATGAATACAGATAAATATTGCGAATAAAATACTGCACGAATCTTTATGGTACTAGTTTCTCTTTTATATAATATCTCTTCTATTTAAATTTTAATATCTCTTTTATATTATATAATATCCCACCAATTAAATGCTATGAGAAATTATACAAGTTTACTGATTTTAAATACATATCTACAAGAAATTAGTGCAGTTATCAACGTATAATAACAATAGAGGATAGAAACAAAAAGACTAGGCTCAAAAGCAACACAAAAAACACTGAATAATACTTTCTGTATTATGCTTCATTATTGTTTCTGTTTATTCCAAATATTATTGATTATTGACCAACATTCCCCCTTCTTTTGGGGAGGCCTATGTCCAGCAGTGGACTTTTTAACAACACAACATATAGTCTTGTTATTGAAATAGTATAAAAAATCTAGAGCGATTGAGAAATATTTTACTCAATCTCATAATTTGATCATTACTTTTTGTGGCGATTGTTTCGATGCATAAGAATCCGAGTTTCTCCAGTAGCCATATGAAAGTATCTTATATTGTATCTTCAAAAACCTTGTGGTTTGGTTAATAATAAGTAATGATTGAAGTAATAGTAATGATTATTTAAAAATAATCATAAAAAGAACAAATGAATTACTGTCTTCAAAATTCGTATACCAGCTAAATGAATTTATAAATTTGAATTTGACCAAAGACCAATATAAAAAGGCAAAATATATCCTATATTTCAAATCAAACTGGTCAGCACGACAAAACGCTAATATCACATCTTAGGACGTAATATGTGTATTGTAATTGTAGTGCATCAGATAGACATAAACTTAGTTCTTATGATAATAACTTAACAAAAATTAGAAGTAGAACGAAACATGTTTATGGTAAAAACCACAGCATCGGATGATTGCTGATTCAAATATGACCTACAAATTGAAAAGTTTGCAAATGGACGTGCATGATTCATTTACAACATGTTTTTATCTTTGTCGAGCATAGGTACCGTTATGTTGAGCTGATATGCTTCCATATAAAAATTGGTATTTATAATAAATTTAATTCCACAATTAGCATTATTTATTCTCTCAAAATTTTGTAACCAATTCCAGTTTAATGTATGAAATCGAAATTTCGACAATATTGTACGAGTATAGCTTCTATCAGCATCTATAACTTCCTTGTTAACTGTATCGATAAATAATTATTGAAATTAAATTAGATTAACATAAATGCACTTTTATCCCAGGGTCTCGCAGCCAAAACAGTTCTTCTACCAATCGCCGGCATCGCTTTACTCGGTGCTGCTGCCGCTTTAGTCAGCAATCCAGTTCTTCTGCAACTCGGTGTGGTATCAGGCAAGAGAAGGAGACGAGACACCGAAGACTTCTTAGAAAAAACCCCGAAATTTACTAACAACTTCATGACAATTCCAAGACATGAGGAAAACATTTTGGAGAAACCTAAAAATTCCAATAACGACAACCCAAGAATCGTTACAAAACCTTATATGTATGAAAACATCGTCAAAAAAGGTCGCCTTTTAAAAGCGGGCATTAATCAAAATCATAAAGTAGTAAGAAATGTTAAACCTACTGTAAAAACATCTATTCAATCAGATTCTATTGATGTGCCAGTACGTAGAAAGGTAGATTATGAAGATAAACATTATATTCCCATACCACTTCAAGTTAAAGATTGAACGTATTTCGACTTCTCGCTTCATAATTTTTATGGTAACCATTACTTGTTTTATTCACTTTTTATAGTTATTGTAACTTATGTCATAAACAGCTGTGGCTTAGTAAATATGAACGTACGTATTTTACATTGAATAAAGTTCTTTATTAAATTAAAAAGCAGTATTTATTTCTCCAGACAGAGACTAAGGACTAAATCGAACTTACCGGGATTGAAAAAACTGGTCCAAATTTCGAAAATGTTAGGTACACCACCATACACTGATTCACAAGAAAATTACACATCACCCGCGAGCACGATTAACACTCTAATGACACTAAGCACAACAATGACACAGTTTAGAACGCGAACAATCAATAAAGTGCAGTTAAATATTGACAAAACAACCGCAACACCGCGTTTGTTTGAGCAAACGTCAGCAGATCATACGGGCCAAGAGACCGGAATGAAGTGAGCCGATGCAGCGAGCAGCAAGTCGGCTTCAATGGAGTTTAAATTTTGAGAGTGTGTGCGTGGAATAGCTTGCTCAGGCGCAGAGGGTGTTTAAAAACTCGCTCCGATTATTGCCTTGTGTGGGTGACTGCCCCGTACGATCACTATGCGGTTGCATTAACCTTACGTCTATAGAGATACGGTTGATTTTCTTCACACATTTTGTTGTTTCAACATTTGGCTGACAACTTGGCTATTCTTATGGATTTAAAAATAAAGACCATTTTCGCTTGTCACGTTTTTTTTCAAACGTGGACATCGATCGATATATTATTTTGTACCTATGTACAGAATATATAAGAAAAGTTGGGAGGGTTGAATGTTGTTTCATACATCGGAAGGAGCTACGTTCAAACTTGTAAAGCCACATTGTGTGATCTATAAATAATAATAATTCGATCATCGAGTCCTGTTAGATGGACCACCTGCTCGAAAGGATGTGGAATGATTAAGGAAACAGCTGGCAAACAGATGATAAGATAAAACAATGACCGGTAAAAAAGTAGCCTGCACGAGTGTTATTATATTCTTATGCGAAATTGGCTTTTACGAACATTACGATAACACCTATAATGATATGAGGTCTTTTAAGCATTTAAAATACATTATAATTATATTTTTTTGTTCTAAGTGTACAAGTATGTCTCTCTCTTTCTCTCTCTCGCTTTATATATACTAGATATCTTCTTTATCTTTACATATTTCGGTGGCGCTGGAATTGACGTCGGAGTAGTCCAGCACTAGGTTCGTCCGAAAAAAAAAAAAAAAATCTTTACATATAGAAATTATGGGTCAAGGCGTTTGTCCGGGATGAACTCCTGAACTACATAAAATAAATGTTTGCTTTTTGTGTACATAAAGTATACTTGCATACTGTTAGGATAGTTATAGTAGAGATTATATAGAGATAGGATAGTTTATATCTCAATTTATAGTTGTTATATTTTTTCCACGAAAAACATAGAAGGATTTTTAAGACTGGGTAACGTTTGTTGGATTACCTAGTACCTATGTATGCCAACACATTTCAAACCACGCTGTCCGACTGACTGTCCCTATGTATGATTAGATCTTTAAAACAACGCAATAGATTTTGATGCAGTTTTTTACAGTAGGAGTGGTTTATTTATTTAGTAGAGGTACACTTACAAATTTCTGCCATACATACTAATATTCATAATAAATATAATATTAACTAGACGATAATAATCAAGGAAATATGACCACGCCATGTTTTAAATCATTTTTTTGAACAAAACGTAGTAATGATAAAGAATACAAGCAAAAATAAATTAATATTATGGATTATCTTTCTGCTCTTCAGCCGATTATGATATTTTACGTGGAGTTTAAGGATGACTCGGCCGAAGAGATGATTCAAGAGAAAAGGTTTATATGTATAATTCATGCATAATATAATATAGTATATATAGTAAAATCACTTATCATTCTGGACCCGAGAGAATGTGATGTTATAAATACACACATTTTTTGCGCTTAAATTGCAAACGCAGGCTGAACCTCACGATATAGATCAATATAATGTACCAAAGTATTGAACACTGAAAAGATCTACAAAAAAATTCACGATGGCATATATTTATCTCTACATATTATAGTTCATATTAGAAAATATAATAATTCTTCTTAAAAAAATATATAAAATAGGTGAGAAATTCAGGAAAATGCAAACTTTGTTGCGAATGAAATAGCGGGGGCCTGGATGACATAGATTCACAAATCAGTCTAACACAAGGCGATAAGTCGCTCAAAGCACCTGTGTAACGGAAATCAGACAACAGAGGAATCACAAATATTGTATCCAAATACTTTTAATTACCACCCATAAATAGAACAAACACAAATACAAATGTTTGTATTGGGTGGGGATCGAACTAAAGACCTTTGAAATTACGATAGGATCACCACAATCAGAGCCATGGGGCCGGCCATTTCAAAGAAATTGGATTTTATTTCCCTATTTTCCGTGAAACTTAACCTTTTGTTACTAACGCGGTAAACAACCATTTTTCGAATTATGCACAGGAATTCAACAATGTGAAATATCGCAATAGCAGTGTTTCTGTCTGAAGGGTGAGAGAGGCAGTAAATTTACTAAGTAATTTGGTATATTATCCTTAAGTTGGCAACGCGTTAGTGATATCTTTACGAGCGTCTATTGGCTTCATTGACGCTTACTATCATGCAGACTGAATGTTTAATTGTCGACCTAGCCAACATGTGTTTCGTAGTTTTAAAGATCTAGCATACATAGAGACAAGCAGACAGTAGGAAGCGGATTTGTTTTATATTGTGTAGTGATTCACTACTGTTAAGGTACAAACAGACTCGCATTGTCTAAAATAAACAAAACAATAACACGTATTGCTTACAAGAAACAATAAACAATATTTTCATTAGGCTTATGAAAGTGGAAAGATCTGGAATAAAATAACAAAGTCGTATTTCATTTATCTAATGGGTATATAAAATGCTCGTTAGTTACCATACTCTTTCGAAATTTTGCTTTTTGTCCATCATTGCCACGGTGATTGGCCAGGATTAATGCTGCTGCCGCATTAAAGGTAATTTAAACCTAACTCACAGACAAGTCAATGTAATAAATTTTTTGAAGCCTATATAACCATTCTTAGACTATACCGCCATCTATTATTTTATTAACAAGTTACGTTGCTCTTTGTGTGCTTTACATTGCTTTATACCGATACGAAATTCGGAAATCTATTTTGTAAATACATCGGTAGATGTCGCTGTAAATTTTAATTTAAATACTTTTACTTTTTTATGAATATGCATATACTAGACTTGTGAACAACAATGATTTTTAAATATCTTAAAACCTGAAGAACAATTAGAGTATTTTTTCCTCTGTTGCGTGATGTCCGACTCACAAATGCTTTAAGCTATTCATATTTTGAAGTTAGTTTAATATATGAGTTGTAGTGTAAAATTAACTTAAAAGTAGTTGAAAATCATAAAAAAAACGGATAATTTGGATAGTAATATTTATTAGTGGAGCATTACATTAATTGCAGGGCCCGTTTACTTTCATCTTTCGCTCTGATTAAAATCTTCCACCCAATTACCGCATTGATTTAAATCTTGAAGCCAAACTGTCAATAAAACAAAGCATTACGGTTAAATACAACCTTTTGAAATTTTGGTATTTCCTTTCGGATGAACCCATTGGTGGTCTACTAAAATATCAATTTTAGAGTAGACCCAGTAGAAAAAATCAAGCAATTGATTTTTTCTACTGGGTCTACTTCAAAACATCCATTTAAACCGTCAAAACATTAGAAGTCAAAAATCGAACATTAATACCTTCATTGAAGTAAATATGATTCATTGTTCTAAATAAAATCAAAGCTTCATACTATAAACGGTATTTCTTATAAATGCCTAGTAGAAGAGCCTTTCGAGTGTATGAAGACCAAATTGGAGAGTCTGATAAACTGACAAATAATAATTATAGCTGTGTGTTTAAAAATTCTAAATGCTAAAGAGAATTTCAGAACGTAGATGTAACTATTGATCCTATATGAGGTAGACCTCATACAAAGGTTGTCTGGTAACTCGCTCTCACTGCCAAATAGGAGTGTTCGCATGGCTGTGGTCCGATTTGAAGGATGAGAGAGGCATTAAATTCTCTGGGTAATGTGACATTGTTGGTGACTTACTAGTGATATCCTTATGATATGCGTCTATGGGCTGCTGTGACGTTTACCGTCCAGCAGCCAGCCTGTTGTTTCTCGACGTGATCTTATATAAATTAAATCTATATTGTCTTACCTTAGCTGCATTTTCGACCGCACATTTGAATATCAGCCCTGCTCTTTCACATCCCTTTTCGCCGTCGCTTACTTGCACATCATTCACTGAAAATTAAAATTAATGAAAAAGAAACTTTTCCCTTGGCTTCCAACGCGCCTACATTCTACCGGGCACTCATACTTGTCTGCGCAGAAGCCTTCTAATCAGATAAAGGAAAAATCAAATGGAGAAGGGTAAATAGTGTATTGAATTAAAACTAGTTCTATACCAACTATTTATTTTTATTAATACGGAATACCTAAAAGTAAATGTCAAAAATAAAGAAAATCGTTTTTTTTTAATATTAATTTTAGTCCACGTTAAAAAAAATGGATATAAGGTTATTATACATAGAGAGTTCTCATTATTGTCCATCAAAGTCACGATAATATGACAGCTGTCATTCAATAATAGTACTACCCTCTCAAGTGTCGTTAGAGGCAACTGAGGTACCAAAACTGATAGATGGCGGTATATCCAAAACCGTATAGCTTAAATGATGCTGAGGATGGGCAGCAGCATCCCCGTCGCGAAAGCTGCGCTCTGCGTTTGCCAACACGCTTACCCAGTTCGATAAAATTCCACCTTTCTTGGGGAGATCCATGTATAGCATTGGACTTCGAATGGATTTAATGATGATGATGACGTAATACGAGGAAAATAATCACACCAGCACCTGTACATTAATAACTGTAGTTGACATACCTTTGACACATACATCAGCCATTTTTTTACCGTTCTCTAATCTCTTCTCGTCCCCATTTTTAGTAAGTTCTGCAACTTTGTAAGCGTGCTCGAGGTTATACAAGCCATTGGCGGTCATCTGAATAAAAACATAATTGTTTAGCTTAGTATTTATTTTGTAAGCAAAATTATTTGGTATATTTTCAATGAAACCGATGGCGCATTCAGCAGTGCTCGAATCTTGTGCGCTAAGGGTCGTAGGTTTTATTCACACTCGTAACAAACATAGTTTTAAACAGCATTATACTTTTAATCCTCTATAGTATAATATCCGTACACAGCTCTCTATCTTGGAGTCAAGTTAATGTACGAGATGTTGTCTGACCTTATTTACTAACATTTAATCTTGATGGATTTACCATCTGTGGTTTCTAATACCTTACGTCACCTCTTACGGCACCTGGTACCTTTGTCATCATCATATCAGCCATTGGAAGTCCAACCCTTGACAAAGGCCTACCCAAAAAGAAGAAAATATTACCCTCCCTCCAATCCCGTACCAGGCGTCGTAAGAGACGACTAAAGTACCAGACTACTAACAGTACTAACAGTATATTCATCCTATCCACCCGCAACAGCGTAGCTCAAATTCACAAGGTAGAAATGGGCAGTTGCGTCCCGGTTGCGAAAGCTGTTGTTCAGCAATGGACTTCCAATGGCTGATATGATGATCATGATGTGGTGCGAGGGAAGGAATTGCACCAGCACCTGTACTTTAGTAATTATAATGTTAATAATGATTATTTCCAAATAGATCTAGTAAATAATTAACTGAATATTTTGGAATTATTATAATACGAGTATTTAAATGTAAATACATGTCATGGCTTTTTTCAATCTAAATTAGAAGAATTGCAAATGGATTCAACTGTTCGTCTGCGTCACTTTGTCTTCTTTTCGGTAAATATTTTAAATTTCCTATAATTAGTATACGAACGATCGAGAAAATCTTGAGGTATTTTTATTATTATTATCCCTGTTCATTTATCATCATCGTCCTGTGATGACGATATATCTTTTATACTTCATCGTCATCATCATAATGTCAGCCATTGGAAGTCCACTGCTGGACATAGGCCTCCCTAAGAAAGGGAATATTTTGGCCATAATTGCCGCGCTGGGCAAGCGTGTTGGCAATCGCAGAGCACAGCTTTCGCGACAGGAATGCTGCTGCCCATTCCCGACCTATGCCTTTGAGCTACACTGTTTTGGATGGATATACCGCCATCTGTCGTTTCCGGCACCTCAGTCACCTATTACGACACCTGGTACATGGGGAGGCACCATTCTACTCTGCCGGTACCTTACGCTATTTATCCCTTTTCATTCCTCCCTTTCTTCGCCCGTTGTTATGTACATGTTACTTACAATTCCGTCCAATCGGTACGCGCAAGCTAAAAGGCATTTGACGTCTGTCTTCTTAGGCACAACCAGTGCCTGTAGGGCTGTTAGTTCAGACATGTCCACTGGGTGGTCTTTTAAACACTTCATCACGAGTTTTGTGAATTCCACTTTCAGCTCTTCCTCCGTTAAGGACTGAAATTTTAACGAAGCCATTAGACACTGCTAACTAGAGTTTTAGTCTTAGACTTAGGCATATGCGTCAGTTAGCACACTCTTTTTGTAGTTTCTTTTAACCAAGAATCATTAGATTTAGATACATGATTTTTTGACGTGACAACGTCTTATATTAGGTTGTGGCTGGGAGTCACTTATGAAAAAGTGTATTTTTTACTTATATTTTGTATGCGCTTCGGACCTACCTACAGGCCGACAACTGTATCACAGTTAATACTACCGTAGCTGCCGTAACGTATACCTCTTTTTAGTTAAACGTTTTTATAAATAACTTGTGATTTTAAAAATAAGAGGAAAATTATAACGTATATTTCGAATACATATATTTTTATTATTTTTCAAAGCTGACTTTTATGATCCCAGGATAATCAGGGTCATCTATTTTATTTATAGTTATGCATATAATCACTTCCTTATTGAAATATATTGAGAATTTAAAAATGCTAGAAATGAGCCTCCTTAAATATATTATATTTAATTTTGAATATTCTATCTATTTTCCTAAATTTTTAGAAGAAACCCGCCAATACATAACCCCTTCATCACAGACAGATATATCGTACAAAGATACTGTATGTTCTCTTCTCTATTCTGTCAGGGAAAATAACCGGAGTATTAGACACTTCAAGCCTGTTTTTATTCAAACCACCCCGATGTCACATAAGTTCGATCGCCAAACAGAAGAAACTTATGTATTGAAAATTTGTGTTTTAAAAAATTGATTTTATATGGTACTAAAAAGACACAAAGTAGGGAACAAAGATTTTAAATTTGAGAAAGATTAAATTTTCGTCTAAATTCGGAAATAATGAAGCACTTACCTGAACAGATGCTACTGTGACCAAAAGTAACACAAGCTGCCACATGTTTAAAGGATATGTTGGTTTGATAGTGTCGAGTCAACTTTAGTAAACATTTCACAAACATTCGTATATATACTACAAAAGAATAATTAATAAAATTGCTTCAAGCCGAGATAACATCGGATCTGCTTTAATATTGTTTGAAATAAATTGATTTTGTTCATCATTCTCCATTTCAGTGTATTTAATGATAGATGGACAATTTTGAACCTATCATTAAAATGTTCAGACGTAACAACATTAATATGCCGTTGTTGTATCAAAATGTTTTTAAAGTTTGCCTTGAAATTAAATAAATTTAGATAAATAACCAAACAATACTTACATAAATTATATTTACCATGCATTTGAGCTGCACTGTTCCGGGTGGATATACAGCCATCTATCAGATCCGGTACCTCAATTGCGTATAACGAGACCTGGTACAGGGGAAGGTACCCTGCCACATGGATAATGTTTACCGTAACTTTCTTAATCTTTCATATACTTCTTGGAACACATTCTAAGTATTTTTGGTTGTAGAATTCGATTAATTCCGAAATATCGAAATAGATTTTATTCTAATGTATTGGTATATAAAAGCATAACTCCATGTTTGTTTAATAATTAAAGAAATATTAAAAACGATTTTTTTAACTAACCTTTTGTAAAAATAATAACTTCTTGTGGCATTTACACATACACTACTAGTAATCTGATAGGCACGATGGCGCAGATGGTTTTGATCCTATCTGGTACGCTAAGTCGTGAGTTCATTCCCCACTCAGGATAAATAAATGAAGATGTGCTTAGGTGTTTAATATATATTTAAGTATTATATTTTTGATTTCTCTGTGGCCTGATGTCCGTAACACAGGACAATGTATCAAATGTTGTGTGAATTTATTATTATTTATTTATTTGAAGTATTCGTTTAAGGTTTTGCTATGTGTTATGTCCAACTTGTTTGTTTACTAACGGTATATTACTTCTAAAATAAAAATGGGGCTGGTCAAAGATTTTATGAAATATGTAGATAAGTCCCTAGAAAAATGATACAGTTAGTGAAAACTAACATTATATTCAGTTTAACAAACACTAGCAGTTTACACTACTCGACTCTGTGAAAAAATAAACAAAATAGAAAACATTACATATATGTTTATGTGTAAATACACATAAAGAAATAAACAATAACATTTGCGGCTTACTATTTCCATTGCGCATTATACTCGGACCAGTTACACTAATTAATTTTTTTTTTAATTATTAATATGATTTGTTAGCAGTTACATTTATAGTAATGGAAATATACATTTACCAATGCAAAAAGCGAGCCGTTGTATACCGGCAGAGTAAAATAGTCTCTTTATTAATAAGTTTCTTTCTTTTCCAAGTGTATTAGAGGTACCGAAACCGATAGATGGTGGTGTATCTACGATCACGCATTTGTACTTTTTTCAATCGTCGTAAATTTTTATCACATTCTTGCGTCAGTTGACTGATTGACTATCGGTATGTCATCAACGCACGGTCTAGACTATAAGGGTTAGACACTTGAAATTTAGCATAAGGGTTCCTTTTATAATCCAGAACAGCTTTAAGGAAGAATTTTTGAAGTTTCAAGACTACAGATTTCCTCTTGCTGCGATCTTGGCACACTCTCTTGCTTCTTTTACTTCTTTTCCTCTTCTCATACACGCTCGTTTATTCTTGGTAACGCCGACCCTTTTCTCTGGTCAGGAAGGAACCTATTCTACCTGGTTAAGGCATATTCGCCTAGATCGTCCTGAACCAACTCACCTATTCACTACCGCTCTATCTATTTGTGCAGTCAATCTTCTCTCAACATAATAATAGACAAATAATGTTATTTTGTCATAAGCAAACAGTTGAAAGATCTGACCAATTCGTCATCGCTGGCTGGTGGCCATGCCACCGAATCTGTTTGGGTTGCCTATGGCCAGATCTTAGGTCTATATGTCGAGTTCCTACAGCTGAAATTATAATTATGACATAGCTGGTGAGATTGTTACAAACCCAAGGTGATTATTTTTAAGAATGGCTAATAGACATATCTTTAATCTGACCTAAAGTGTGTTTTCTTGGTAAGAAATAGTACTTAGAGAGAGAGTACGGCAGAGTAGAATAGTACTTTCCCTTGATGTCATAAGAGGAGACTAAGGTAACAGAATCGACAGATGGCGGTATATCCATCCGAGACAATGCAGCTCAAATGCACAGAGCGGGGATGGGCAGCAGCATCCCCGTCACGATAGCTGCGCTCTGCGATTGCCAACACGCTGCACAGCGCGGAAATTATGGGTAAAATTCCCCCTTTCTTGGGGAGGCCAATCTCCAGCAGTGGACTTTCAATAGCTGGTATGATGATGATATAGTTATACTTTAAGCTCAAATATGAAAAAGAAAATATTATATTGAAATTCAAAAATAAAGACATGTTTTAATTGTATAGCTTATGATATAAAAACTAATCAGGAAAGTGTGTAAATATAATTATAGAAGTTTATAACTTTTTATACATTTTTCTGACTCTAAGATATCATAGATGGCATAAAGAACACATCGACGGTCATAAATTCAATTGTCTTAAGGAACAATATGCAGGCTTACAAAAAGAACAAAAAAGAAAATAAAACCACGTATTCGTATTAGAAAAGCTATTTTTAATTATGTTTAAACTGTTTTAACAAATTGTGAAAATTAATCTTCTTTTACTAGAAACTATTAAATAAATAAATACAAAAATTTATGCTCATATGGCCTTTACGCCAATCGAATTTCTGGCCGTCAAATATGTTACGGATATCAGAAATTAGAGGAATCCCTACTAATATTATAAATGCAAAAGTAACTCTGTCTGTCTGCTACGCTTTTCCGCTTAAACCTCTCAACCGATTTTGATGAAATTTGGCACAGACTGAAAAATGACATATACAATTTTTTTATTCGAAATAAGGGTTGTGAGGAGTCGAAAGGGGGATGAAAAGTTATATGGGAGTATCGCTATTTTTAGAGCTAGAATCTAAAAACTTATTCTTCAGGCCATTGATTCAAGTTTATATAAGTTAAGATATTCCACGCGGACGAAGTCACGGGCACAACTAGTTAAAAATATAATATTCACATATGTGACACCCACACACAGAACAAAGACAAACGTTCATCACATAATTATCCAAGGACACCAAGAAGACCATAATGATCAAAACATCGCCGTCTACTAATATAGCTCAAGACCATATATTGTGCGACTTAGAGGATAGTGATGGTCGACTCAGCCGACGTGCCTGTACTCCTAAAATTAAATATTTTACTGAATACCATAAATCTCGGGTGAAGGAACTTAATCATAGTTTTGAATAAAAGAATACTGCGGTAATATAATACTTTATTTCAAACACCTAGAGAAACTAATAAAATAAGAATCTAGTTTATAAGCACCCAATCGTATTTTTTTTCCTTTGCGTTGTTCAGTCGCTGAAGTCAAACTGAAAACAATGTTTTTACTTAATTATATTATAAATACAATATTAAATCATTTTAAATCAATAAAAATTATAATCAGTAATAAGCAAAACAAACTTAAATTTAAGAAACTATTCTAGTCTTTTTTTTATGTAAAATTCCGTATCACAGTGTGTCCGGGATAAATCTAAACTACTGAAGCGATTTTAGTGTGTACAGGATAATATAACATAAGAGATAAGATAGTTTATTACTCATTTTAAGACAGGACAGGATGTCTGTCGAGTCATTTACTATAAATTTACTTATTATAAACTAAAAAGTTCCCTTAAAATGAATTTGCGCGAACGGATGAACGAGAAAAATAACACAGTAAAATTAAATGTAGAGAAGAATTAAAAACGCTCTATATGTTATTCAAAATTTACCATAAATATATGTTCAAATAGTTGTTATCCTGGGTGGGGATCGAACCTACGATCTTTGGCGCACAAATAGGATTACTAGATACTATCTGTACCACCGGGGACGACTAAGTTAGTCATGTCAAAATTAGATTAATAGTAAACATAAAAATGGCTATTGAACCACATGATAAAGGAAAACTTTTCTTTAATTTTAATTGGGATATCCCTAAGACGCAAAAAGACATTAGACGTAGTCATACCATAGACGCTTTATCGATGCTGCATTTGAAGATCAGAGCAGCTCTGTCACATCCTTTCACACCGTCACTAACAGCCTCATCGTTTACTGGAAAAAATGTGTTAAGCGATAGTACTCTATCTCGATATTCATGTACAGGAACCAACAGATGGCGGTATGTGCATCCGAAATAGTGCAGCTCAACTGCACAAGACGGTGATGAGCAGCAGCATTCTCGTTGCGAAGCTACGTGCCACAATTGCTTACAAGCTTGCCCAGCAGCAATTATCGACATAATTACCCCTTTCCAACGATGAAGATAAAAAAATTAATCTCTTTACAACTTGTAACTGGTTTTTAGTTATTTATTACATTATTTACTATTGCTTAAACTAGATAAATATTTCTTAACAGGCCCATTTAAGTATAACTATATTTGCCGTGAGGTACAGGCAGCGTAGAATACTATCTCCCACTGCACCAGGTATCGTAAAAGGCGACTAAGGTACCAGAACCGACATATGGCGATATATCCATCCGAAACAGTGCAGCTCAAATTTACTGGGCGGTAATGGGCAGCAACATCCCCACCGCGAAAGCTGCGTTCTGCAATTGCCAACACGCTTACCCAGCGCGGCAGTTATTGGCCAAAAACCTCCTTTCTCAGTGAGGCCTACGTCCAGCAGTGGACTTCCAATAGCTGATATGATGATGATGGTATATAAGCCTTACTAGATTACGAAATAGATATTGTTCTATATTACGACTATATTATTACTAAATTACAATTTTCAAAAAATACCAGATTTGCAAGCATCAGTGTATTCGTTTGCTTTGGCTATTTTCGCTGGCTCGTCTGCGAAGTACTTCTGGGAAATTTTCTTTAGACCTTCGATTGACAGCTTTCCATCGTCGTCCATCTGCAATTTGTCAGTCAATTTGTCACAATTATTCAATGCATCAGGTAATATTATAAGCTGAAGTAGAAATACCTTTCGCTTTACTCTAATGAAATAAGCAGGGATTTCCCGACACGCTGCAGAATTAAGCTATGATATGGTGAAGTGAGGTACCGGCATAGTAGAATAGTACCTCGTCCATACCAGACTTCAAAAGAGGTGACTAAGGTACCAGATCCGACAGATGGTATATCCTTCCGAAATAATGCAGCCCAAATGCACAGGACAGGGATGGGCAGTAACATTAAAGCTGGCACAGTGGGGCAATTATGGTTAAAATCCCCCCTTTTTGGGAGGCATCCAATGATTATATGATGGTGAAGTGAAAATGTAAAGCCTCATACGTTCATAAACCTTTTTAGTACCAAAATAAAGCAATAGATTAAAATATCTTGGGGACAAACGCAATAACTCTACTTCGCATGATGAGCTATAAAGTATAAAACCAACATTTTCTCTAAGATATGCCAATATGGCAACATTTGTAGCAAAGAAGTTTCATAGTGTGTCAATATATCAAATAGTGGATTGTAATTTTCTAATTTTTTAACCGTTATTAAAAATATTAAAATTCATGTTTTGTTTATTATTTATTTGCTTTCCTTTTTTGTTATTATACTTGCTTTTTTCCTAGCGTAGACTAAAAGAAATTTCACTGACATTATACATTTTTTTTTATTCTGTGAAATTGTGCCAATATTTGAGTTTTCAATATATCTTCAAGTTTTAATTTTCAGTTTCTTATTTTGTTGGCAAATAAATAAAAAATATTCTTAGGTCTGGATTTTATTCGTTTACACATTTTTGTTTTTTATTTTAAGTCAATTTGACTTATAACCAACAAAGGCATTGGTCATTCTGGAAATATTTTAAAGTTTCAGCTAATCTTATGCATACAACATATTACGTAGTTTTTGATTACAATTAATAATTGCAAACAACTCAGCGTCCATTTACTAATCGAGCCAACCGTGAAATTAACTGACCCATCCGATAACCTTGGACTCGCAAGCTGGACTCATACATAGTTTATATTGTTTCCTAATGCTACAGTCTGACATCCGGACTACACAAAATGGATATATTTTGACGATGATTACAAATCGACTTGTTTTATTTTGCGTCCGATATGTTCAATTTCAGCAAATGATTCTGTAAAATATTGGGTATTGAAAATGATGAAACTGAGTTTCTTTAAACACTTAAAACATCATCATCATACCAGCCATTGAAGCCCAATGCTGGACTTTCAATGGCTGGTATGATGATTACCCGTAATTGCCGCGCTGGGCACGCGTGTTGGCAATCGCAAAGCGCAACTTTCGCGAAACATAAAACAGAACCTGTTGAATTCAAGCGCGGATCCAGCCCTCAAAAAAGGTTGTGGTCACAGCTGTTAGATATATTCGGCTAAGTACCAGTGGGTTCATGAACATGCTCATTAACGTAAAAGTAAAAGTGTAACGTCATAAGTCTATTAAGGTTGTGGGCATACCCATCGAACCCACAACGGTGGATACGCGCTTGATTGAATTCACATTTTTTTCATGACCCCATTATATCAGCCGAAGTACATCTACTACTGGGGAAATTTTGCCCATAGTTGCTACACTGGGAAGACGCAGTGGGCATAGATGAACGTTGCTTTGCAACAGAAATACTTATGCCCATATTTGCCCTGTTACATTAGAGCCATGCTATTTCCGGTGGATATACCGCAATCTAACAGTTCTGGTACCGTCCTCGACTCGTTTGACACCTGATCTAGGGGAATGTAGTAATTTGCAGTGCCGATACTCCTCGGAAAAATAACTCGTTTTTCAATTAACTAGTTGTGTGTCAAGATTTGAAGCGACAATAAAATGACAATGGCGGTAATTACTCACGTGTCCCTAAAATCGTCCATCGGATTTACCATAATCTATTTATCATTTGGGTTCATTAAAGTATTCAGTTTCCAAAGACGACAATTTCCAATCAGTCTAGTGAAGAGGCGCATTTTAACAAAAATTAAAAACAAATCAGCAATTTTTGGTGTCAAAAATAAATTGTAAGCGCATATTTTTTGTGCAGATATAGAATCATGGAAAAAAATAAGGATATTGGTCATTAATTACTGATGCCACAAATAGCAAATGGATTCGACTCTCACCCAGAACTTTATTTATATGATGATATTTCTGTATCTAGGCGATAAAAATAAGTATTTAAGTAGTATATTTGTAATTCCTTGTATTGTCTGGCGTCGGTTATGTAAATGCTTTAAGCTACTTACCACGGAGGCAAGTCAATGTATAAGATGTTGAGTCTCATAAGACTCGGTGCTATCCAGAATGATAGAATCAATGCTGGATAACGACCAGTCGTTATAAATGAGCGCGGTCACACTGCAATAGGTTTGTTTCCGGGCTAACCTATAACTGGACTACTCAGACGTCAATTTCAGCATCACTGAGCAAGAGCGCGAGGTAGCTCATTAATGAGCGACGCTCGTTCAGCTGCGTGCCTCGCGAGACCGCGCGTTTAGCTATTGTTGTTCTCGCAATACTTGCGGGTCTGAGTCAGGCATGTATGATGGAAGAGTATGCTGCAAATAGCACTATACGACACCGCCCTTTTTTCATTTTATTGTCGTATAAAACGAAATATTTCGTTTTATACGACAATAAAGCCTTCAAAAAAATCTACACATTTAAATAACGTTGAAGTATTTGTTTTAGAGATTCCAGATTACCAGCTTTTCGCTAAACTTTTGTTTGTTTATTCTGGCCGATATCGGCTGCTGCTCAACGAACTTTAACAGAACTTTCATTACCAGTTCATGTTGTAATGAGCAATTTCGGCTACTTTTATTAATTTATTATTGTTAAAGTGAACTATGAGTGTAAAACTGGGAGACTGCTAGTGGGTAATTAATATATTTAATTATGGCGATGTTCAAGAACACCGGGTATTCCCACTTTAAGTTTTTTTTTTATCACGTTGCTACTCTCGAGCAAGCTAATGGATATTTTTTACTTACCATCCCAGCCTTTTTATATGCGCAAGCAAATAGACACTTGGCGTTTTCCGGCATTTTCTTGTCTTGGAGTTCTGCGATATCTGCTGACGTTATAGGGAATTCATTGGAGCATTCCATCAATAAGTCAGCATACTTCTGTTTTATCTCCTCTATTGTTTCACCCTAGAAATTGTACTTTTTTTTACAACAAAATTGTATAATAGAACAGTTTTTTACACATATTTCGAGTCTAAAATATTACATTTCGAAATTTTTGTAGATTTCGCAATGGATATTTAATACTAGCATATAGCTAGTAAATGAGTTCAAAGTTTATAATAACATTTTGATCGGTTTGATAATTGCGAGGATTAATTTTTATAATTGAAATTTTACAATCGAATCAAGAGTTGTATATGTGCCAACTTTTCTTACTTACACTTAAACATTGACTCGGTGTTATAAACTTAAGAAAAACAATAAATAAAATAACATCGATTTACATACTTAAAACTTAGTTAGACTCTGCATATTTACATTTCAATGATCAAGAAAAATAATTATTAACCAATATTTAGGTACCATCTGTTTTACTATTCAAAAATATTTTGGTAGTCTTTTAGACAAAAAACTAGGATACCTATCTTGAGTCGTAGAACTTTCTTTGCTTCACATGGTTGTGTTAACGACAGTATCTTAGGTAATGTATAACTAAGACTAACCGTAAATGGCGAATAGAAAAGTTTAAAAGATAATGTGGAACCGTTTACTTATTTGTAGCATATTTTACTCGACGACCAAAAAAAAAATAACCGTCATTATCAGGCTATTTAAACATGCATTCAATGATACAGAATGACAAAATGTCCGCTACTTTACCTTTACCGAAAAGTTGATAAAAACACAAATGAACAATGTTTTTAACAGGAGTGACAACATTTTCACAATACGTGACAATATTTTCACAATATAACAGAGGCGTAACAGAACATGTGAACGTGTGAAAAGCAAACACTATTTATATACGGCCGATGACCAAAATGATTAAATGTTCGCCATTAAGCATGTCATGAACTGTCCAACATTATATTGTTCCGGTCATGGCAATATCAATTCTATCATAATGTAACTTTCTGTTCATACTGCAAAATCTGTTCTATGAAGTTGTCAACAATTGTAATGGTGTTTCGAAATGTGTTTATTGCCTGTGTACTTTGGGAAATAAATCAGGGTTGTCAATTCATATATCTATGAGTACCATTTGTATTCTCTAACTCATCGGCATCATCAAACCAGCCATTGGAATTCCACTGCTGAACATAGGCCTCCCCAAAAAAAGGAATTGATGAAACATTGTTGCCGAGATGGGAAAGCGTGTCGGCAATTGCAGAGCGCAGCTTTCGCGACGGGGATGCTGCTGCCAACCATCACCCTGTTTGAGCTGCACTGTTTCCACCGTCTGTTAGTTCTCGTACCTTTGTCGCCTCTTACTGCTAGTGGTACTACTGTACCGGCATCTTACGGCTTTTTTATTATTTTCTAACCACCCGCTTTACAGGGATATAGATTTATAGGCACGCGTCATCCAAGTGCTGTGCCGTGAGGTTTTATGGCAAACTAAATTATTAATAACCAGCTTTCTGCCCGTGACTTTGTCCACAAGCTCGTTATCCCTGCGGAACTCTTGTTATTCCGAGAACCATTCTTCGCCGCTCCCTTACAACTGAACCAAAAAGTCGTGCGAATTCCAATGAAAACCATAATAGGATTGATCTTATCCCAAGGGAACATGTTTCTGGTATAAACAGTTCAGGTTTTATCATCATATGAAGAGAGGAATCAGGAATTTTTGTTTGTTTTAACCGATATAGCCCGGCGGTTATTAAGTAGAAGTAGCAATGGGCAGAACATTTAGTACACAGGTAGCCGATAAAGTCATAAGTTTCTGTAATGGAGATCACGTACCAATAAGCAAATTATAGGGCGCCCACCTACCGCAGGATTGCGTTGGACGCAAGCCGTGTACAACCAGTCCTATTGGAGATTACTTGGTGAAGCCTATAGCCAGCAGTGGACGTCCCACGGCTGATATAATGATTAAATGAGGATTGTTAAATACCGATAAGACGTATATATAGATAACCGTAAAAGTATAACCCACACAAAAAAATTCACGTCAATAATCGCTGGACTATAAATAATGTGGAGGTGTTGGTGCGAAATTATAAAATTGTGTATTTAAAAAAAAAAATGATACATCTCTGAACTTTAGTCAGCGTGAGCAAGGCAAATATGGAAATTCCAGAAAATGAGATATTTTATATTGATTAAATACGCATGATTAACACCTATACATCTTCGAAAATAATTAATAGTATGATAGTGGAAAAGTTATCATTATCATATCAGTCGTAGGACGTCCACTGCTGGACATACGCCTCTCAAAATGATTTCCTATGAGACTGGCTAATAAAATATTGTACCCGAGTCTCGACCAGTCATATTGTTGTAATCCATTAAGGTAATAACTGCCAGTTTTACTTTTTACATTTTACACATATATTTATAATACCAACAGCAATTTTTTTTAATCCAATTCTGGAAATTGCCTGTAACATGGATATGCACGACCCTACAACGTTTATTTTTTCATTTTGCAATCTGTCTCTATTATGTAAATCATGTACTTATCCACTAGTTAGGCTAATTTTACGATTTTTATGACTTTCGGTCGAAAATAGATACAAATCATCATCATATCATCCCCAGAATGTTCGCTGTCAGACATAGGCCTCTCTAAAAAATGGGATTTTTTTTTCAATACTCACCGAGCGGGGCAACAGCAGTTTTGCGACATAAAGTACTGCCTAATCCCCTTCTTTTTATTTTTTAATTATGCTGTTTAGGATGGATATATTGTTACCTGTTGATCCCGGTACCTCAATCACCTGGTACAAGAATAGGTAAGACGCAAAACAGATATAAATAATGTATATTAACACTGAATTTTCGTCCACGACTTAAATTGTTTTCAAAACAAAGCGCTACTATTTAAAAAATATATATTAAATGAAAGATAAGTTGATAGGTATAATAAAAATAATAATATATTCCTTATTGCCGTGAGGTACCGGCAGACTAGAACAGTACTATTGTACCCTCCCACAGCACCAGAGGCGACTAAGGTGTATCCATCCGAAACAGTCCAGCTCAAATTCACAAGGTGGGGATGGGCAGCAAAGTCCCCGTCCCGAAAACTGCGCTTTGCGATTACCAACACGCTTGCCCAGCGCGGCAATTATGGGCAAAAAATCTTCTTTATTGGAGAGACTAAGTGGACTTTCAATGGCTGGTATGATAGTGATGATTCACTATAGTATAGCAATAGAAACAACACAAGAATATCACAAATACATGGTAAAGCAGAAGGCGGCCTTATCGCGTAATGCAATCTCTTACAAGCAACCTTTGGATGGAGATAATATTGAAGCTGGTGGAAGTTTAAGGTATACTTAGTGCAAATTAAAAACAAACATACAGATAAGGTATCTCATATGTAAATAAAATATACCTCTAAAAAATTAACTCATAGTTCCTGTGACACGTTCCACGACATCATAATTCGAAAATACATTAAAACATTTTTTACCATTTTCTCATACTGTTACTGTTTTCAATTAGATTAAAGCTATTTATGGCTCTAAAAAATCTATTTAGAGCCATAAATAGCTTTATTATCTAAACAAACTGAATGAAAAGCAATAGCTAACTGAATCATAACACGATATCATCACGACTAAACCACATCTGATCACACCCTCCTTGAAACGACGTGACGACATGGAAATTTGACAATAATTGATAATTTGCCACAAAATTACAGCAAGCTTCTATTACGCTCAATGTTATTTCCCGAAGTCATTTCATTAAGCCCATAATAATATACCTTACAGCAAGGGTAATTAGTATTGTCAACCAAGTATAAAGTCACAAGTTTGCACGAAAAATTTGTCAATCGCTTCTGTCACGGTTTGCGAATCGTATGT
>JACJUM010002929.1:15857265-15953579 GCA_020976665.1 Heortia vitessoides
TATATATATATATATATATATAAAACAATAACACGACATTTCATGCATTGACCTGACTCCGTGATAAGTCGCTTACAGTACACGTTTACGAACATCAAACAACAGGGAATTGGTATACTACTTAAATACATATATTTAACACCCAAACATACATATAATTATATAAACATTTATCCCGGGTGGAGATTGAACCCACATTCTTTGACACACAAGATACTATCTACGCCTTGGGGCCCATTATATATATTTATTTTGCGGCGTAGCATAGGATATCACACAATGTGGGAGAGGCAGGCTAAATGGGTTCAGTATCTTAGAAGTAATGTTTTTAAAGTAACCTAGTATTGACCAATAAAACTTGATACCAATTTCGCAGGCAATGACAGCGGAACAGAAAGCCAAGATAAAAGAACACTTCGAGATGCTCGGAATGGAATGCATAAATGACAATCCCATAACGGAAGAAGATATAAACGATCTTAGATCAAAGAAACTGCCTTCTGGAGACGGTGTTCCTTGCTTTTTGTCGTGTATCATGAAAAAAATTGGAGTGGTGAGTCTAGTCGATAATTTTATCTAGTCTATCGTAGACTGAACAAAGTCAATCACCTACTCAAATCTCATTTATGTACCTCATTCATTTGCTAAATTTTAAACTTTTATCTAATTTTAAACACTACACTTTCTTATGTTTAACGTTTCTGGAACTTTTTTGCATCTATCTTGTTTCCTTGCTAATTGACAAAATTAAAATAATTATTATTTTGACTTCTATATGTGATCCAGAGAAGCCATTTATTATAAATTGATTTAAATAATAATAATAAATTTTAGATGGACAACGCTGGAATGCTGCAAAAGGAATCAGTATTAGATCTTGCCAAAAAGGTATTTAATGATGAAGAGGAGCTAAAGAATATTGAGGACTACCTTCACTCTTGTTCGCACAGTAAGCATATTCCCCATCAAGTCTTTACCTGCGTCAAATAGGTCTCTGCACCAAATTTCGTATACATAAGAACTTGATCTTGCGATACAGTAAATAACTAAACCATTATGAAACTGCACAAAATAACTAACAATTTAAAAAAGTTTTTATTAAATTAAACTAACAAATAATTTTAAAAGTTAATTAAACTACGTTTTGATGTTGTTAAAATAATAGTTTTTTTTAAAGTAGTAAACGCGTATTTTCGTCTCATAAATATTATAGCTAAACCATGTCATTTGTAGCTTCATGCAGGTTTTTAGTTTTCTTTTTCATAGAGATATCACAGCTCGTGTAGTAGAAAAGAAAAATAATTAGTAATGGGTAATTCTTTAGTATATTGTTAAAAATCGTTTCAGTAAACTCGGAGGCAGTAAGTGACGGTGAAAAAGGATGCGAACGTGCTTTCCTCGCCTACAAATGTATGAACGAAAACGCTTCTAAGGTGAGATCATAATTTAATTCAACCAACCAACCATCCTTACTATATTATTATATTAATATTATAAATGTGAAAGTAACTCTGTCTGTCTGTCTGTCCGACTTAAACCTCTCAACCGATTTTGATGAAATTAGGTACAGACAATCTTTTGACCCTGAGAAAGGACATAGCCTATTATTTAATTCGAAATAAGTTATAAGGGGTCAAAACACAGAACAAACAGACACATTCATTACATAAGTATTGGTTTTTGGATGTGGATCAAACCCACAAAATGTACACAAAGCCTAAAAAATAGGAACGTAGTGTCCAAATGCACCATCGGGGCCGAAAATTGTATAACATGTGTTTTTCAGGTATTAGATATTTATATAAAGACAAGTAAGATTATATAAATACATCTTATGTATTATATAATCTTTCTCTTTTATTACAAATCTTGTAATAAAAAAATACATGCGTCCCCTATTTTGCGTTGTATTAACAGCCATTATCTCTTCCAGTTCGACATCGAAGTCTAGAGGCTCTTCAAAATCTGACGAACGTATGAAGCTTGCAACATTAACTTTTTCTTGTAAAAATATAAACAAGTATTGCAAAACGACTTGGCTAACGGCTTATTGGTAAAATTTAGATATACAATTGTAATATATTTTTTAATTAGTGCACAAAATAAAATAATATTTGAATATTTACTGTCTTATTCCACTGTTTTAAGATTGAGACTGAAGCGTGAATAGGAAAGCATGTTTTACACGCTTTATTCAATTCTCTATTGTATACATGTGTGTGTTTGTAACTGGCTTATTTTGAAACAATTTACCAGTTTAGACGGACAGATTTAATTGAAATTTTGTACACGTATCAAGAATCGGTGCCATTACAACATCTCATTATCTTGATCAAGATCCTAATAAAATTCCTTTGTGTAACAGCAAATGAGATCACGTACCGTCTACTCAATTTGTTCTAGTTAGTATTATATTATTTAACAGTTAATCGAAATAAAAAGTAAAAATTAAAACAAAATCTAAAGAACATAAAAACACGCTTTGAAACGAAGAAAAAATATTCATAAACAAAAATATTTGTTGTATTCTGAACAAAACATGAGGTGCGTTGTGCCATATTTTTCGTAGACCTAGCAACCCGAAACTTTTCCAAATACTACTAGTATTTTTTGTTCATCATTATTTACATTTTCTTATAAAAAATATTCTTTACTTTTTAGTTTGATGTATTTTAAAAGCGTGTTTTTATGATTTTTAAACTATATTTTATTTAGAGCTTGCTTTTTACTGCCGTGGCTGCAACTCATTTACGCACTGGTTGACGCTCGATTCTTCGCCAAAATCCTTACTATTTTTATAAACTCGAAAGTATGTTAGTATGGATGGACGAGTGGAAGGTGTTTAAATGTGTGTTTGTTACTTATAGTTTTTGTAAAGCTTAACTGCCAGACAGCGACATGTAATTTTTCTCAAAATAAAAAGAGTTCCTCAGGGGCGCGATATAGGCCTTGCAGACAGTCACAGGCGATTAACTAATGAACAATAATGTGAATGGGTTTGAATATTTGAGGAATGTTTTTGTTAAAGTGGTGATGTTTCTTATTTTTTATTGTTATTCTGTCCAGAGACCGATAAAGGTACCTCGGTGGAAGCGTAAGCAAATCTGGAAGAGCGGTTGAGCGATACAATTTTACAATCACACATTTGTTAGAAAAAATCTCATTTGTAATACTAGTTTGTATTTAATAAATTCGGTGCCACAAGGTACTAACTTAAGTATCTATATCCTAATTGATGCTTCCTTAAGTTAATTTTCTGAAACTTAATATTTAAATGAACGCACCGCTAACAAAGTCTATAATACGAGTAGTATTTATAATTACAATTGAAAATTAATTATACATGGAAAAGTATCCTTTACGAGTTTTCATTAAAAAGTCACGTTTCTTGAATCTATACATATTATCGGTGTACATAACTACATTCAACCCGTCGTCCTGATTATAAAGGTGAACAGTGAAATTTTCAGATGAAAAATATTCATTATCTTAATCATTATCATATCACCTATAGGATGGACATCCTTTGGACTCTTTTGACGAAATTTCCAGATATACGACTCTCTCATCTGCCCTGTGTTCCATCACCTAGCTGATCTAATCTCTCCTTATCTCTTGATAACATATGCTCTTTCTCTTCTCTAATCCTATCACTTAAACACTCAACGAATAACCAAGCAAGGGCGGATCCATTGTGAACAGAGCACGGTGGACATGCTCTTTTAAAATTTCATATTCGGCATGAGATACTAAAAGTGGAGAAATTGATACATCAGGTAAACCTCATACAAGTTGACTGCATTGGTACTTTAATCTCACCGGATTTGGTTTACTACACTTACGGTATTTTGCGGTACAAATATACCGCCAAATATTGCATTTGCGTTGCTGTATTCCGATCCGTTACTGTTGCCTGGTTCGAAAAGTGAGTGAAACATAACTGAGTAATGTGACGGAATGTTCAAGTCATAAGGTTTGCAACGCGATAGTAATGTTTTTGTGATTTTACAGGATTCTATAGGCTGCGGTTCCGCTCACTATCACGCGGGCTATATTCTAATTCTTGGACCTGGCCTAATAAAAAAAAATCGTTCATAATTAACTGTAAAATGTTGTCATATTTGATCATTTTCATCTGTTCACCATATGATCATAGCAGCCATTAGAAGTCCACTGTTGGACACAGGCCTTCCCCAGACCGGGGGAATATTTTCTATGACTGCCGCGCTGGGCAAGCGTGTTGGCAATCGCAGACCGTAATTTTCACAACAGGAATGCTGCTGCCCATCCGTGTTTCGGGTGAATATACCGTCATCTGTCGGTGCTAGGGGACGACACATGGTACTAGGGGAGGCAGTGTTCTACTCTGCCGGTACCTGACGAATACCGGTTGTCCTGTTGCTTTGTGTATATCGTACTCCGACTTGCAGGTAACCGAATTTAGAGTGCCTGTGACCCCAATAATGACCCTATATCATTATTCTTTTTATAATAAGGTTATAATGACACTGATTAAAACGTCAAAAGATACTATTTTAACTCATACAATTTTTTTTAGCAATAGATTCAAAACCAAACGAATTGAGTTTCAAAATGTGGCATACCTTATTACATTTTCTAGTGGTATTTCTTCTGGATTTGGTGAGTCTACTTCAATATTTATTTATATACATAAAAAAAATCCCACAACATCTCATATATTGACCTAACTCCGTGATAAGTCGCTCTTGTGTTACGGACGCCAGACAACAGAGAAATCACAAATATACTACTAAAATATATACATTCAACACCTAAACAAAGAACAAACACAAATAGAATCATATAATTATTTTTCCTGGGTAGGGATCGAACTTACGGCTCTTAGCGTATAATTACCAATTGGTTCTAAGTATGTCTTAGGGAAACTTTATTCCCGACTTAAAATACCTATATTCATTTTTGAAATTAATCGATCGATTTAATTATATTTCTTAACATTTACGCGTTTACAGCAATAATAAAACGACGATAAATTTCATTTATCTCGCGGCGACGACGTTTAAAAGCCGTTAATAAAGTAGATTTATTAACATATTTTTTTCATTCTCAAGTCTGCCGAAAGATGTTCACACAGTATCCTTTGCCAATCTTGAACGGATGTCAATAATCTTTTGTCGATCTTGCGAATGAGTACTCAACGTGTAATATTAAAAAGTATTATAAAGGATCTCTTAGTATTTATTCCCTATAAATTGTGCGTAAAAATTTCTTCCAGGCAGTGGCCCAAAAAACTACAAATTTATTTTTAGACGATATTGCCGTTGAAATGAGCCAAAAATGCTGGCAAGAATTTCCTATATCAGAAAAGCAGTTGAATTCTTTCAAAAATAATGTTTTTCCTAAAAGCAAACCTGCCTCATGCTTCGTTGCTTGTATGCTTAAAAAACTGGAAATCGTAAGTAGATACAACTAAATTTCTTCCCGATTATGTGAAATTCGCCCTTGGATAATCTATAAGAAGGATTAAAGTATTTATAAGTTTTCACAACATCTCATATATTGACGTGATTTCGTGATAATTTGCTTAAAGCACTTGTGTTAAAGGCATCAGACAACTGAGGAATCTCAAATATACGGTGTTAAATATATGTTAATACATATATTTAACACCGACCCAGATACAAAACAAACAGACAGTATCATATGCATATTTGTTCTGTGTGGGGATTGAACCCACCACTTTCGGCGTGTAAAACAGTATCACTACCATCTACGCCATCGGGCCCGTCAGCTAGAAAAAGAAGTAAAATAGATGCATTACTCTGCCGGTACCTATGGCTAAGGTATCGTGGCTATGCTAACAACTATTTTAGCACCACATACACACCATGTAAACCAGTTTTAATATTTAATCTGGTCTTTAGAAACGATACGGGCACTAAATAAATAGGTCATCATGGGTTATACATACAACAGCGGAAACAGTTACTGTATGATTAAATCATAAAACGACTCTTATTCTAAAATGTTTCATTTTAAAATGAAATCATTAACTTTAAAATTAGATGAAAAGAATCGACTTAGAAATGAAATAAATTGTAATATTTTTTTCTCTTCATACTCTAACAAATACAAGAGATTTATGACACACAATTGTTTTAACATATATTCTTGTATACAGATGGATGACAATGGAAAATTATCTACGACGTCATCTCTAGATTTGGCCAAAAGAATATTCGACCAAAGCTTTACAGAGACCCTGACTCAATTTATGAATATGTGTAAAACCGGTAATCTACTCTACTTTATATACTACAAAATAAGTGACACAACACGCGACATTAAACGAATAATTTATAAGCAGAAGTGGTAGTGTCAAAGACCTTCTAAGCATCAGAGTATTAAGATTTCAGTATGTAACTAACACTGATATAAGTACGACACCTTCACTATATGAGTGGTGATGAGAACAGTCAGTTTATTAAATCGTCAGCGTCATCATCGCCACCAACAGTCATAAAAAGTCTACTGCTAGACATAGGTCAAGAAAAAGTGTTGGGAATACAGCTGCTGATCCCTATCTCTTTACATTTCAAATATGTTGATTGAGATAGGTAGACCCCTTAAGTCGGTATCGGTCCCACAAAATGGAATTTTGACTGAAAATATAAAAGAGTGCAATATTTGATTTTGCATTTACAATAACCTGAGTAGTTACATTTTTCATTTTTTTTATATCACCAGTCCTAAATCGTCACAGTAGGAATTAAGTCCACGAACTTTAAGTAAAGTACGTGTACGATTTTTGTATTGGTGTTAGTTCAATGTACAAGCTTGTAGTACCGATACACCATCTTCAGTTTTCTTCTGATCGCAACCAAAGGTAATACTCGTTGTCTGGTCAATTTCAGTAAATAACATGACAGTGAAAGACGGGAGGAAGGGATGCGAACGAGCCCGATTGATGTACGAATGCTACCTGAAGTTGGAACATAATGCGAGTACAATATGAAAAAATTAAGAACACAAATATCTACACTTAGACCAAAGTTGTTTGTAATAGTAAATTGACCTGATTCCGTGATAAGTCGCTTAAAACACTTGTTTTACGGACGCCAGAAAACAGAGGAATCACAAATATACTACTTGAATATATATATTCAACACCCAGACACATAACAAACTAAAATATCATCAAAATATATCATCATATAAATATATGTTCTGGATATATATGTTCAAAAATTCTAAACATGAAGTTATCATGATTGTTTTTTTTCTTTATGTAATTTTCTGTGTATAAAAAAGAGTATATTACCTATTATTATCTACAAAAATAACGTTTTACATTATTTTCTGTTTTAAAGTGTTTATTCTATACTTTATTAATGTTTCAGTAAAATCTACTCGACTGACAAAAATCTTTTTTACAATATGTGATTACTTTAAAAATTAAATGTAATTAAATTTTATTGTAATAAAATGAATAATTGTTATATATCATTCTTTAATAACTTAACGTATTACAACTAAGTAACTTGGTCCACAACACAATGAGTTTCTAACAAAATTAAAACTTAACTAAAGTGCAGGCAAATTGTCATGTCAGCAAATGTTCAGGCGTTGGTAGCGCGTGCAATCGTCGTTTAGAAGTCAATGTCGAAGCCAAACTAAAGGCAAAAAAAACACATAGGGATTATTAACCTCAATTATGAAGATAGAAAATGAGTTACATTGTGTATTTCCAAAAGATAAATCTTAGAGCACTGATATTATAACCAACACATATTTGTTTTCTGATATGAGAATAATGAATTCAGCCGAGACTAACAATATATTAATGTTTTTAACTTTTTTCCCATTAAAAATGCTATGTACACATAGCGGACTTAATGCCTAGTAGCATTATCTACCAGCTAACCATTAGTCAACTCTAATTAACTTTTAGCCAACTAATCTTCGTCTAAAAAGTAATAATTCCAACCAATAGTCAACTAATCTAACAAGAAAGGTATAACGCGGTAATACACATAATATAAAAATGTCAATCAAAAATTCTAAATTAATACGTATAAATAAAATTGTACTGTCTGTTTGTAATAGTAAAATAATATTAACTTTTTATTAAACGCATATGGATGTATACACGGTACATTTAACAAAAAGTTTTTTTTTGTCCAGCTATATGTTTGTTTGAAGTAATCTCTGAAACGGATGGACGATTTTGATAGGACTTTCACTGGTAGATAGCTGTTACAGCAAGGAGTAACTTACATTATACAACTATATAACATCAAGATACTACTAATAGGACCGGAGCGTCAATCAAAAATGTGGCAAAAACACATTGTTGCGTGCGCTGCGTAAATTGTGTTACACAAAAGTAATGTAACAATGTAACAACGTGGACGAAGTCTCAGACACAAGTAGTAATAAATATAATGTACATAAAAATATATTAAAATAACCATACATACACAGATACATATATATTACTATTAATATACCAGGCCAAATAATATATGTTATAATAATTTATAGATATTATATTATAACATATATTATAAGGATAAGTTTAATTGGTACTGATTGATATTTTCTATTTATTTACAATAAAATAAAAATATAAAAGTGCATAAATATTTGACGTAATTTTATTCATTATTAGCTTACTTTAGCAGCGTTTTCTGTCAGACATCCAAATGCTAACTTAGCGCGATCGCAACCTCGCTCTCCGTCAGATGTCATCTGTTCGTTCACTGTTACCGATAAGAAAATTTAAATTAAATAACGCAGAAAATGAACACATCATATTATTAAACCAAACTTATTGCATATTTTAAAGACTGCCAAACTTTTTCTTTGCGATTCCCTACAGAAGGCGAAGACTTAACTATTATACAAGAAAACATATTTTGTGTCAATTCTCTTTAAAATGATAAATGTTGTACATATAAAAAAATGCTATTTCAGTTAGTAATCATACAGAAAGGATCTACCCTTTAGCTATCTATTGCTAGCTATTGCTGTAGACTTACTGAGATAGCTGAGGGCGATTATTTGAGAAGTAGTATCATTTAAAACTGATCACTGGTCATATAAAACTTATTTATATATTTATATTTATATATTTTCGAAAATCTTAAGAATCTAAAAACATCATCACCGTTCCAAAAAAATCATCAGAAAGAATTTTTTTTTTTGGGTTATTAGAATGGAAACAAGAAATGCGCTACTTTCTGTATTTAATTAAACAGACTGGAAAAAACAATAACTCGTATCTCATCATTTAATCAGCTGTAGGGATCACACTGCTGGAAATAGGCCTCCACAAGAGAGCCTTCCTACAGGAACTGTTGCTTACGATCCTCAGCCAGCGCGTGACTACAACAGTGTTTATTTGAATGTAATTTTATACAAACCTGAAGAGCATGTTTTGATGATTTCATCAGCCTTCTTTAAATGTTCATCACTGTTTTTGAACACTTGTTTGGCACTTTCTATAGCGCCAGCCGGATTCAATTTACCCATGTCGTCCATCTAAAAATTTTAATAGTATTACTGAAATTTAAATATTAAATTATACTTATTTTAATAAGTAAATAAAATTCAATTTTGTTTTTAATTTATTTGTGACATGTTATATTTGCACTTCAGTTGATTTATTGAATTGTAGAGGCGCTAATGTTTAAGCACAAATAGAAAACAAAAAATACGACGTGAATGAGATCTTGGTAGTACAACAACAGTGCAGTGCCCTGGCAAGGGAAGAATGAAGGTTCGAGTCCCGCTTAAAGCCTGAGTGAATTTATTTCTTTCTAAAAAAAAGTATATTCGACAATATTAATTATTGTTTACTTACAATTACTTTAATAATAGAATTTTACTTACAATACCAATTTTTTTAAACAAACAAGCCGCGAAACATTTTGCATCCTCTCCATTAGGTAGCATCTTGTTTTTGAATGTCCGAATGTCAGACAAGGAAAGAGGATGGTTCTTGATGCAGTCCAGCCCTGAAGCTAGAAGCTTAGACTGGATCATAGCCTTCTGTTCTGCAGTCACCGCCTGGATGAAACAATATTAAAACAAACTTTTTATTGGTCTAGTACTAGTTACTATTAAAAATGTAGCTTTGTATTAGTCAAAGAATTTGCAAAATCAGCTCGTACTTTTACTCAATTCGTTATACCGTTATAACTTATACAAAAATACGTAGCTATGAATCACCGACAGAGTAAAATAGTGCCTTTCCTTGTACCCGGTGCTATTAGAGGCGACTCAGGTACCAGCACCAACAGTGTAAACCTACGCTCTGCGATTGCCATCACGCTTGACCAGCGCGCCAATTATGGAATAAAGCCCCCTTTCTTAGGGAGGCCAATATCCAATAGTGAATATTTAATGGCTGATATGATGATGATGAGGATACAGCTCAAATTTATCAGCTCTTTAAAATAATATCAAGACACAAGAACTCAGTATGTTATTAGATGTCCTTATTACTAACTCAAATTTAGCACAAATAGTTGAGTATAAATGAGATACATGTACTCACAGATACATGCCTAGCACAGATCATAGAGAGGCACAAAACCACAAACTTGTACATGTTGATAGGAAACCTGAACCTTCTACTATCGATACTTAAATGTGACCAATAAGACCGGCCAACCCAATATATACAAAACTAACAACAAATCATGATGTGCCAAAATGTGTGGACGACACTCAAATGGGTAAACCTGGCCTTCGATTAGTAGGAAGTACGGTTTAACAAAACCCTAACGCAAATTTCTGAGTTTGTCTAATTTAGTCACGGCGGTGAAACTAATTCTAGGACAGTGTGAGCGAGTTCCTAAAGATATGTGACCATTTGTATTGCGGATGTAGTGTTTTGATGGATTTTGGCATTGACCTACATAATTTATTCTGCTTGTCTGTTATTCTTTTATGTTACTAAGTTAATAAACGCGGTTGTGACTCGTGAACCGGTCGTGGTAGCCTATACTCCAGATCATCATATCGGTCATTGGAACTCCACTGCTGAACATGGGCTCCCCAAGAAACGGGAATTTTTGCCCATAACTACGCGCAGGCGTGTCGGCAATCACAGATCACAGCTTTCGTGACGGGGATGCTCCTACCCACCGTCACCCTGTGCATTTGAGCTACTCTGTATCGGGTGGTTTTACCACTATCAGTCGGTTCCAGAGATATCACAAGGTAAATATGGAAAAACCTGACCTGAGGCGACTTAGGTACCAAAACCGACAGATGGCGGTAAAAACCAATGTATCAAGACCAAAATAAGCAGCACCATTCCCTTCATGGAGTGACACTGCTAATGCCATCTTTCCATCGCTGCAATTATAGGCAAAACTCTCAAAAAAGGAAAGAGAGAGCAGAGGACATTCTATGGCTGATTTGTTGAAGATGACGATGACTTGAGGATATTAAGTCACAATACTCAAATTATTGCAATGCTTTTCGGATCACTAAAGTGCGATCAATGCTGTTATATAATATTTGGCGGGCGGATGTGAGTAAATAAGTGTTGGGTACACATTCAAAAGACAATCATATTTGGTTTACCTTATATAGTTTCAAATATAAAATAGTTACAAATTAGTGCCGATCGTTAATTGTTTGCCTCAGTATTGGATCATAGTTTTTATTATTGTTACATTAGCCATTATGAAACACCTTAATGGCAACAATGGTTACAAATATAAGAGTTTAAAAAGTTATGAACAGTAGGAACTCGTCTCTTCAAATATTACTTATAAGCATTGTACAGACGAAATATATAGGGAAACGTGTTTTTTTTATTCTTTAAACTACGCTCTCTTATATAAATAAAAAGTTTAAAGAATAAAATGATGGTAATTTTTTTTATTATTCACCATAACCAAGAAGAAGCACGCGAGTAGAATAAATGCTGTTGAAATGAGAGCACTTCGAAGAATGTATGGTTTGAATTTGATAGATGTCAATGGTCAGGTCAATGTGGTGTAAAAGATGATGAAAAGATAACAACAGAGAAAGGAATATGGTTTAGACATGAAGAAAGAATGGATGAAAGTAAAATGTCAGCACCAATATATAGAACGGAAGTGAATGAAAGAGTTGGTAAATAGAACGACCTAGGAGGATATATCTTAACCAGCAGAGATGTGAATTATTTGAAATATATATATTTGAAATGCATATAATACAAAATGCAAAACACCGATTTTTATTTTATATTTGAAATACTTTTTTTCTGAATGTATTTTGTATTTTATTTGAAATACTCTATATAAATATTTAGTATTCATCAAATACAAAATAGTTTTATTGCATTTTTAATACATTTTTCCAATTTTTCATTCTTAAATCCATGATTTTATGAACGATTTTATGAACTTATTTATGAACGCACTGATCGTGATCGTAGTGTTGACATTGTCAACTAGAACAATAATGCCAACATTACGGCCCGTGCGAGCCAGAAAAAAAAAAACATTGCGCGTCAGTTTTGACAGCTAAGGGTACCCTAAATGAAACTTTTAAGAAACTAGGATTGGCAATTTTTAAAGAAATTGAAATTCAATTTCTTCTTGAATATGTAAGCTGTTCAAAGCCTATCGCTGATAGCATTAGAAGTTTAGAAGGGGACAAAGATACTTATTTTGGATGTCTTATACCAGAACTCATGAGAATGCAAAGATTTCTAAGCAGCTTGAAAATGGATAACCTCACATATTGTGATGTATTGATAGATGTTATTACAGAAAGTCTTGATAGGCGTTTTGAGAGATTTTATAAATTAGAAGAGCCAAAAGCATAAGATGGCATAATAGCATCAGTATCTTATCCCTTTTTCAAAATAAAATAGGTGCCAAAAGCCAACAGAAAATACATCAAAGAAGTATTTGTTTCAGAAGTGAGGAAGATAAAACAAGAAGACGAAAGAGTTCCCAACATACTGACTTTTATAAAAAGAAGGAAAGGACAGAAACTTATTACATGTTTGTTGAGGACTCTGATTCTTCAGCAGCCAGTGATAATGTTAATACAACTACAATAGATCTGGAAACACTACAATATTTAAAAGATGAAGACAATACCTTAGAATCCTTGAACAGGTATCCAAATGTAAAAAAACTCTTTCTTAAATAAGGTATTAACCTGCTTACCGAGTTCTGCCCCTGTAGAACGACTATTTTCAATTGGTGGAATGATTATGAGGCCCTATAGGCGAAACATGAACTCTTTGAACAAATACTAGTTTTAAAATCAGTTCAATAAATAAAAGTGCTTAACAATGTATTTAATTTTCAAAACCTATTTTAAAAATACGTATTTTGCATTTTGTATTTAAATACTTTTATTCAAAACTGTTTTGTATTTCTATTTGAAATAGTGCTAACAACTATGCATTTGCATTTTGTATTTAAATACTTTTACTAAACTATTTTTCACATCTCTGTAACCAGGTTGAAGAGGTGTTGAAGAAGGACCAGGTCAGAAGTACCATGAACAAACGAGCGTATATGAAAGGCCTAATGCAGGTAAGGGAAGCGAGAGAAGTATGCCAAGATCGTAGCAAGTGAAGATAATCATAGTCACTGCCTAACCCAATGGGACACAGGCGTGGTAAAGTATGTACCACTACCAAATTCCTTAATTTCATTTATTATACATTTTGTTGTAGTGCGTTAATAGCAGAGTAGAATAGAGGATAGTATCAACTTCACCTTTTACCATACATATTACATCCTTTACATGCGAGTGGATATACTAAATTGTGATATATCCACTCGCATTTATGTCTCATAATTATGGGCAGAAGTGAAATGCTTATTGCTACCCAGCAATGTGCATTGTGCTTTCTATTGCTGGTTTGATGATGTCGATGATATTTCGTAAATATCTAAGACTAATACAAATATATAGATAATTTTCTCTTATAGGTCTTTCTCTATTTATTGAAAAAAATAATGCATACAAAGCTGAGCCAAGTGTAGGTGTATGGAACATTTATTTGTTCTTTAATTTTTCAGTAGTTTGCAAGAACAAAGTAAGAATTGACTAGACTTCAATAATTGGCTTGGTTTATATTATATTCTGTAATATATTTAGGAATGATAAAATTTTCTATTAGCTAATTTTAGTTATGCAACGTTACCAATTTTCATTAATTTAAATTTATTTTATTGTTTCAAAACAATGTTTCTTAACATCTCAGTCTCTCTTTAAAATATGTTTTTCTGCTCGAACCCGTAAATTTAGCTTCTTCGGTACGACGAAATATTTTCAGCCTTAATTGTATTTTATTTATTTTTAATATATTTAAGAACAAATTTAACAAAAATTTTTTGAGCAAAAAAAATTTTATGTAATTGAATAAAAATCTATGCTTAGTTTTAAAATAAAAGTAGTTAGTTTCTTACTTTCTTTATAGGCAAATATATTATAATTGCACTTATTAAAACTACATAGTACATCATTGAAGAAAAAACTGAAGCAAGAAACTTAAAAATCCAATGATCTTTATTTCCGGTACAGAATTTGACAAAAAATTTATGGTCACTATAGAGGCTGTATGTATATAAAACCTTTATTTTAATTCTGACCGTACTCCTAGATTTCTGATATCATGTAAAAGGTTGATGTATTATGTAATATATAGAAATACAATAGTGTAACAAACCCCATATATGTTTATTTAAAAGGAAAAATAAAAGAAATATTTACAATAATAAATTCATGTAATAAACAAAAAAGAAAATAAATGAACAAACATAAAGTACAAATCCGGGGAGCATAGGCGCAGCACCTGAGTTTATTATCACAGACGTTTAGCGGCGAGACACCAACAACTGGAATTCAAAGAAAGTAAGAATATAGAAAACTAGCAGTGCCCGCGACTTCGTCCGCATGGATTAGTTTTTTTGGGTACCATACCTCTTTACCTTAACTTACATAAACTATGAATATCATGTTTATTTATATCGAATCAATGGCCTGAAAAATAAGTTTTAAGTTTCCAGCTCTAAAAATAGCGATACTTCCATACAACTTTTCGTCCCCCCTTTCGACCCCTTATTTAGAATTTAAAAATAGCTTATGTTCTTTCTCAAGGTCTAAAGATTGTGCCAAATTTCGTAACAAAACGACAAACAAATAATTTATCTTTACAATCATTTTTCACATTTTTTTATAATTTCACAACATCTCATACATGACTCCGTGGTAAGTCGCTTATAGCACTTGTGTTACGGAGGCCAAATAATAAAGGAACCAAACCAAAAATATACTATACTAAAATACATATATTCAATACCCAGACACTCTGGGTGGGAATCGAACCCACGACCCCTGGCGCACGAGATAGGATCACTACCACCGGCGCCATCGGGCCCGTCAATACTAGTAGATTAACCTCTTGCCTCATAAACCGTATTACTAAGCATATATCTTTTTTATTGTGGATGTATAAATATTCAAGGTTAACAAATCGCAATCTGCCTTAATTTTCTCTCTTACCCCTATAACTCCTATAACGAGTAATTTATTACTCTTATAACTAGAATGAGGGGTGAGAGAGGTAAGAGAGGAGCAATGCCCTGACGGACATTCATGAAAAATCAGCGTGTGCACAAGCACACTCCTACATTGTGTTAAGTAAATATAGCTTCACTTATATTCATATAAAATCAAGCAAACCTTTTTTTGTAAACCTATTAATATAAGGTATGAAAAAGAGGAATTACCTCATCCTTGTGCTTGGCGAGGCACGCCAAGAGCAACTTCGACCTGTCGCAGCCCTTCTCGCCGTCGGAGACAGACTCATCGTTCACTAGAGAATAAAATATTATTTAGTACAAGTAATGCAACTGAAAATAATGCAACTAAAAATGCTTTTCCTCTAAAACCAAACAAATTATCGGTAAACAGAGTGTATAGATTTAAATTTATCATACATACATCACGCCTGTCCCATCGGGGTAGCAGAGACTATGGATCTCTGAACCGCAAACCTCTCTCGCTTCCCTTACTCGTATAAGTATATTTATACACGCTCGTTTATTCTGACCTGACCCTTCTTTTATACTTCTTCTACCTTGTTAAGATATGTTCGTCCCGGTCGTCCTATACCAACCCTTCCATTAACTTTGCTTTGTATATTTGTGCAGTCATTCTATTTTCATCCATCGTTTCTACATGTCCAAACCATCTGAACATTCTTTTCTCTTAAAATTTACAATTTTTACATAAGTCAAGGAGCTAATAATGAGTAATTAATTAACGTTATTGAGTGTTTCTATTAATCTGTGAAGGAATATTAAAATATATACATAAAGCGTGCAATGAGTTCTCATTGACCTAACACCGACATACGTTGTTTAGAGCACTTGTGTGACATATATATCAGACAGATGCATCTATACATATAAATAAAATTAGAGTGTATGTTTGTAATATTAAAATAACCGCTTTCTACAACATATATATACATATCAAAATATATTTTTTTACAATTTTTATCTTTTTGTCTGTCTGTTTATTCCGGCTAATCTCTAAAATGGATGGACCGATTTGGACGGGACTTTCACTGGCAGATAGTTTACGAAATAAGTAGTAACTAAGGCTATATTATATCACGCTAAGTTCAAAAGGAGCGAAGCATTAATTAAAAATGTGGCATAAGCGGGCAATAAATAGCAGGCACAGCTAATTACAAAAAATATAATACAAATATTTTACTTTTACCTTTACTACTTTTTTACCCAGACCTATTCCTATCAATATTTAGCTCCTGAAATGGGTGTGCATTTATAAGAAATCTATACAGATTGATACTTGATACATCTGAATATGAATAGTATGTCTACTAAACGTTGCATCAAAACTTATGAAAAAAATTGAAGGCAGGAAAAAAGTACACTCCACCTTTCCATTCACGCCTGAACCTAGGCTGGCTGAAAATACATATTGCAAAGGATTCAGTATAGTATACCGTGCATATTTTTGATATAATTAGATTGAAACTATACAAAATCAATTTACTTATATACTTTTCATATTGAAAACACTGTTTCACAATTTACTCGTAATGGAGGAAACAAAGTCTAGTCCAATACGCAGATGGTATTGATCCAATTGTCGCGGGTTCGATCCTCACCCAGGACCAACATTGAAAAAATTATATTTAAAAAAATGTGCTTATCCTATATAAATATGTATTTAAGTAATATATTTGTGATTCCTCTGTTTTCTGAAGTCGGTAACATAAGTGCTTAAAGCGACTTATCTCGATGTCAATTATTAATATTTTTGAATACTGTTTCCATAAAACATCTAAAAGATTATATCCACGTTTCGAAATACAGGAACATTGCACATGACTTTTTCTGCATGTTTTAATACGAAACATCATTGTCTAAGATACAAAAAAGAAGACGAGGAAAAATATATAAGAAGACTAAAAAAATGTAAAATTAAAAAAAAACGTCGATTGGACAACAAAAATATGGCCATATATATATTACCTTTAGTACACTCGTGAACAATGTCCGCAAACTTGTCCTGGTCCTCCTCATCCTTTAGGTACTCCTTGCTGGACTCGATAGCTTTATCCGGGTCGAATAGCCCTTTGTCATTTACCTAAAAATCAAATACATATCATAGTTTATTTCTAGCTTCATTAAACTTAGTCCATACTTACAGACATTTAACTGGGAGATAATGCCAACTGGCACTAAGTCCGCTATTTGTAAATTTTGGCATTTTTTGGCTACTAACTACGAACTTGTCATATCATAACGTCAGCCATTGGAAGTTCACCCTAGGACATAGGCCTCCCCAACAAAGGGGAAAATTTGTCGCGCTGGGCAAGCGTGTTGGTAATCGCAGAGCTTTAGCGACGGGGATCCTGCTGCCCATCCCCACCCTATCTATTTTAGCTACACTAGTTCGGTTAGATATACCGCCATCTGTCGGTTCTGTTACCTTAGTCGCCTTTTACGACACCTGGTACCGAGGGAGGTACTATCCTATTTTACCGGTACCTCACCGCTAGTAATACTAGTCACAAAATATTAAAATAATATAATATTTCTTAAAATATATAAAGTATGGTATATTATATATGCATATCTGCTTGAAGGACTAATTGGTTAGTTGATTACACATTTAGCTCTATTGTAGGAGTTCATCGTGTTAGGTGTTTTAATAAAATTGTTACACAAAGAAAAAATGGTATAAATTTAGCTTAAAACCGCAAACTTAAGTTCACGCAACAAACACGTTGGTACTGACCGGCCCTATGGCGCATTCGTTAGTGTTCTTACGCGCCAAGGGTTATGGGTTCGATCTCCACTAAGCACGAACATTTACTAACAGTTGTAATAGTTAAGGACTGCTAATTTATTATAACTAGAGACATACCTAAAGCTTGTGTTTTATGAGTTCATTTTATAACTAAGATTATATAAAAAAAGGTAATGTACATAATTTTAAAAATCTTTAATTTATCTGTGACGGTAGTTTAGTATATTTGACGCCTTGTACAATTGTACAATGCGTCCATTCGGCAGGAGCCCACCCATCGCCACTTATTGGCAAAATCATCTTTTCTCGGGGAGAATGAGGCCTTTGTCGAACAGTGGATATCCAATAGCTGATATAATGATGATACTGATCAGGCTGTATAAGTTATACTTACAATGTTGGTCTTCTTGAACACGCAGCCGATGAAGCAAGCGTCTACTCCATCGATATTTTTGTTTTCTTTGGCGGTTTTCAAATCATCTTCACTGATGCCGAAGTCCTTAGTGCACTCGTGAACGTGGGCCAACATGGCTGCTTCCACTTTACCCAGCTCTTCTTTGGTGAGAGCCTGAGGAATGACCAGTGATTATAAGCAAGGTAAATAGTGCTAAGTACTTTTGTAGTATGGTTCAAGTTTATAAGAAAAGCTGTTATATATTTATGCAAAAACTGCATGTCAATCCAGAAGCCTATCTTCAGAATTTATCGAGAATATGATACATAAATAATAAAATACGGTTAATATGTGAGCCCCAGCTGTATGCTTGAATTTCTAAGAAACATCAATATAATTGGATAGACGAATAAATGCCATTGTTTTAACTCGTGTTATTGTGTTTATGCTTGGATTTATTTTCTTCTCTCCATGTCTGCTAATTATTTTTTGTTAATTTAATGTTTTTGTCTTTTTATTTATGTATAGAGTTCTTAAATAAGTTAAAATAATTAGTTCTTGCTAGTTTGGTTTGTCATGCTGCACATAAATTCTTTTGGAGTTGCGCACTCTTATTTTGGGAGTATTTTTTTTCTATTTTGTCAGACTAATACGTCACCGAAGTAATTTTTAAAAGCTATTTTCATCCTTCATTCCGAATCCTTAATTTATTGTTCGGGTACATTGACTTCAATAAAATACTTGGTTGAGAAAATTTAAAAAATAACAATATTAAATAATACTCACTCTTAAAAACATTACAATTTAAATAAAATGTATTTTGTATGACTTTAAATATAATAATTGAATTAAAATAACAAACATAACGTAATAAGCAGACCAGGGGGTGGTTATTTGACTATCTATCAATTTAAAGTTGTGTAGATATTAAAAGAATATACAAATCTATCAAAACTCAATTAACAAAAAACTATGTATAGCAGGCATTGAGTTGAGTAATTTTCAATAAATTTTTAGGTTGACAATTTTCGACAGCTTTAATAGGTGTAGCTACACTTCGAGAATACTTTTAGAAAACTACAGATTTTTTTTATAATAAGTTCAATTCCAAATTATTAAAAATCCTTAGCCTAAAAATTTCGCAACTCACCGAAACACCGCTTAAAGCAGCCGCCACGAATGCGAGGCACAGAAAATACAAATTCGCCATTATTTATTAAAATAATCACAAAAATCTAATACAATCCAAGTTGTTAGCTGTTACACCTTCGAACCACTACTTGATCTCCGCAATGTATCTTGCCCATTTATATATAAAGCGTAGAGTAATTTTCATTGTAATAATTGTCCGCGCTTTTTTTTTCTCACGCGGATAACATTATTAAGAGCAAAAAGCGCGGAAAAAAATGTACATCATTAGGTAATTTGGCTCATTTTGTCGGTGCCGATTGAGTTGCACGTCATTTGGAATACATTGTTAGATATGCCTATTCAGTGTAGTTATGTAGTTTGTTAGCTAATATACATATTATTTATGTATTGCAACGTTAACATTCATTGAGTTGGACCTCCTTTTGTACCAGGTAAGGATATGAGTGGAATATTATCATTTATATATCCCGGAGGTACCCCAAGTGAGAATAGTGTCTTTTACTGTACCAAGTGTTGTAAGAGGCGAATTAGGTACCAGAACTGACAGATGACGGTATATCCATCCGAAATAGTGTAGCTCAATTCACTAGGTGGGGATGGGCAGTAACTGCCAATATGCTTTCCCAACGTGGCATATGGGAAAGATTTCCCCATTTCTTGGGGAGGCCTATGTTAAGATGTAAACTACCAATAGCTGTAATAATAATGATGAAGGAATGTATTACGGTGGCATGTAACAGTGCAGTTCATACAGGGCGGGGTTGGGTAGCAGTATCACCGTCGCGAAGTTATATACTTCGTGACTGTCACATCCACACCATACCATATCGACTCAATGTGGCAATAGTAAGCAAATATTTACAGAAATTAATAGTTTGTTTTTATTTTATTCTATTTTCGGAATAACAAGTTACATTTATTCTATTCTGGCTCCATGACTGCTATATCATAATAAATCGCATAGATCTCGCAATAGCCGCACATTTTTCCAGAATCAAAAATTTTAAAATATAAGTATAGTAATAGACTAAAGTATCAATGCCATTCCAGATTATATTGATCTTTGTGTATCTTCCAGGTCCGTCCATTGATCAGCTGCGATTAACCTCTCATATTTTTTTTAATGACAACCTTCAGACTTTATCAAACACTCAAACTCCAAATATATCTATCACTGTCACTTTTAAATCGTCAAAAGGTGTAATAATAATCTCGTATATGCTTCAAATCAAGACACAAAAGGGACATAAAAAAACTACAATTTTATGTTTACGGTGTGTTTAATAGCACAGATTGGAATAGAACTTTTATAGCACATAAATAGAGATAAGAACTAAGTATTTTTGGAAATTCGCTCCGGCGAATTGTATGTATCCTGCAAACCTATATTTAAGAACGTAGGTCTGCAGCCCCTGCCATCACTTATATTACGTTTATTAGTTTGTCTAACAACATAATAACATATTGGTTGAAGCATGTGATGCACCGAATACTAGAGACAGCATAGATTATCTTAAGAAATATTTCCAAAACATGAAAATTTTATACAAGATGTGTTGCAATGTTTGTCAAAATTTATAACAATATCCGAAACTAATTAGAAGTGCTCAATAGTGTCTTATTTATTAAAAGTTTAAAGGAATAATAGATGCATTACATAAATAATAGTTTTAGGGAATTTATTTAGAAAATGTAAGTAATTTGACTGATATACAATTATTGCATGCTAAATTATTATATACTTTGTTTAATATATAATTAACGATTTATTAGTTAATTACAATTTCAATAGTTTTTTTCCATATAAAAAAAATAATTGTACGATTTTAATGAAATTAATTAATTATAATTATAATTCTTATTTAAAATTAAAGCTAGCCTTAATGTTTAAAAAATATGCTTGGGGCACTTTTAACACATCACTCATAAGCAGACACGGATAATAAACTCGTTTAATAATGTTAAGGAAGGCGTCGATTTACAATTGCGATTACTCAAATTATTGTAAAATGATCACAGGAAAATTCTAGCTGTTTATATAATCTACACTACCTACCTGTCAATATCTATCGCTTTATAAATAGATTATAAATACTTAAACTTGAAATAAATTTAATGACGGAATTTAAACTATTTTAATTGTCTCATAGGATCAATTCTCACAGAAAATTTTTGATAAACTTATCCCACCCAACAGGCCAAGGCGTTCTCCTATACATTAAAATTGTTTGGAGCTACTTAATCAATGCATATAAATAAAGTTGGAGTACCTGTCTGTACCTCATTGCATAAATGAATGCTTGTTTTTTTGTTTAAATACATGTTTTCTTACTTAAATACAGGCATACTTGCTGTGAGGTACCGGCAGAGTAGAATAGTGCCTCCAATGCATCAGGTGTAAGAGGCGACAGAGGTACCAGAACCGCCAGATGGCGGTATAACCATCCGAAACAGTGTAATTCAAATGTACAGAGCATCAGCATCCCCGTCGCGAAAGCTGCACTCTGCGATTGCCAACTATCTTGCCCAGCGCGGCAATTATGGGCAAAAAGCCTTCTTTCTTGGAGAGGGGTCCAGCAGTGTTGGTACATGCAATAGCTGATATGATGATGATACTTGCTTAAATGCATGTTTCCTTGCTTAATTACATGCTGCATGCTTATTATCTTTGATTTTACTCTTACACTTTCGTGAGATGTTATTTTATGGTGATAGTAATTTTGTATTTAAAAATAGTAGGTCTTACGAACAGTACTACTTTATAAAGTACTAGCGGCCCGCCCCGGCTTCGCACGGGTAGATATAAATAGGTACAGATATTTAAGTTATAAGCATGCTAATTAATACGACCATGAATCACTAAATTAGAAAAAAAATGTATCTTTATCTTACAGCTTCCCTGTACACTACGTTGGTATATTTGTAGGTGGCAACAAACGTATTGATTTTCAGGAGACCCTACTCGTTAAAGTGCCACAAACAATTGCTCTCATCGAGTTAGTTACTCGATGCGATGCGTGCGGCCGCCGCCGGCATGCGTTTTTATTTCAATTTCATGATATCTTTTGAATGGAATGCCCGATTTAAAGAATTTAAAAAGTAATCATTAGGTATTAAGACAGTCTTGAATATGAAATTATTTATTTGGATAAAAAATTATAAATGGTATGTATAACACGATTTGATTTTCATCAGCATTTCTATCAATTTGTTAAAAAAAATTTAAAATTTTTGTAAAAAAGTAGTTATAGTGACGTGACTACAATAGTTAGATAGACATGTGGTCTTGCGAAGTTTTTTGTGAATATTGATATATTCTATAATATTGTCGAAATTTTTTTTGTCCTATCATTAATACTCTTTGCAGCGTATGCGATGAAAGACGTTTTATGACAATTTTTATTACACCTTCGGTTGGTTTCAATAGGATTTTTTAAATACTTCTATAGTAATCTAGCCTATGTTACTCAGTGATAATGTAGCTTTCTAATGAAAAAAGAATTATTAAAATCGGTCCATTACTTTTTGAGTTTATTCGTTACATACAAAAATACAAATCTTTCCTCTTTATAATATTACTGTGGATTTGGAAATATGTTTCAACTCATCTGCTTGGGATTGAACTGTTTAACCACTAGCTATAAGACTATGGTTTGTTAGCACCGACGCCGGTGAGGATTTATTAGCTCCAACTACTACATAGGTGGTTGAACCTTTATCCCAACCAGTTTTTCTTACAGGTTCTTTTCTGGTGGGTCGCGTAATGAGCTTGCAATAAACTTAATTTTAAGACTCGCCTGGTGCCGGTAGACTTGTTTAAGGTAGGCCTAATGAAATAATCTGTGTTAGATGACTTTTATGATCCTTTGGGTCATCAAGGTAGTCCGTATTATATATAAATATGCACAATATCACTTTCTTATTTAAGATATTATTAATAAAAAAAAATATTTCCGAAACATAAAAGTTTAATAAATGATGTGTTGCAATGTGCGTCAGTATCTATAACAATACCCCAAACGAATTAATAGTAAATAGTAAATTTCCACAACATCTCATACCTGACTCCGTGGTAAGTCTCTTTAAGCACTCGTTTACGGACGCCAGACAACAGAGGAATCACACTTATACTACTTAAATACATACATTTTATCCCTAAACACAGAACAAACAAATATCATCATATAATTTGCTCTGAGTGGGAATCGAACCCACGACCCTTGGTGCACAAGTTAGGATTACTACCATCACGCCATCGTAAATGAGCTTAACTGTTTCTTATTTAAAAAAAAAGGTAGCATTAAAAAAGATATCTAGCTATTTTCAGGGACATACAATTTATCATTGATATTTTGCTTCAATGTAATAGAGTTATGACTGGTATTGTTAATATCCATTTTAAATTATAACAAAACCGAAAAAGATAATGTTTATATTACTACTTATTTTATTATGTATTTTGTTATTGACGATTCAAAAGTGCATATAATGGGCTTACTCAAATAAAGTACATTTGGCTTTGACTTTTATCACATTCTGTTAACTTAACCATAACTTGGCTTTAAACTTCTTTGACAATTTGTTTTATTGTTGTTGTTGTTGTTTTATGGTTGTCGAAGGAAAATCAAATATTTTAAAACAATGTGGTTATTTCGATGATTTTTTCGTTCGTAAACGCGAACGTAAATTATTAAAAATAACAAAGTAAATAAAAATGTGTGTTAACTACACAATTGTAATTGTCACTGTAAAATCCTGATAGCACATGTTTTTTTAATCTTGGAAACGGTTCTCGCAAGGAAACCAAAACGTCGAAATAAAAATGTAAAAAGTAAAAAAAACCGTGTTTGAAAGCCGTCATAAAAGAATGTTATTAGAATAGTAGGTCACATACATATATATATATATATATATATATATATATATATATATATACATTACGCCTGTATCCCATCGAGATAGGCAGACACAATGGATCTCCACTTGTTACGATCTTGGCATACCTCTCTTGCTTCCCTTACACGCATTAGTTTATTTATACACTTTCGTTATTCTTGGTACTTTAGACCTAGCCTTTTAATAACTCATCTACCTGGTTAGGATATGTTCGCCTCGGTCGTCCTATACCAACCCTTCCATTCACTTCCGCTCTATGTATTTGTACAGCTATTCTACTTTCACCGATCCTTTCTAAATGTCAAAACCATCTTAACAATCCTTCCAACAGTGTTAAAGGCATTTCTAAAATCAAGCAATACCGCGACTTTGCCGACTTCCATGCCTGACCTGATATTGTCCGGAATATTGATGAGTGCTGTAGTAGTGCTATGGCCTGGACGAAAATCAGACAGTAAATTTAATAGATTAGTTTTATGGAGAATTGGCTTCAGTTGGTCATGGATAAGGCGTTCAAGGACTTTGGAGAGGAATGGAAGAATGGAAATGGGACGGTAAACAGACTAAAAGAGGATTAGACTTTTTGGGTAAAGGAATTCGGTGTGCGTCCTTCCACGCTAATGGAAATACGCCACTTGATGTGGATGAATTTAAAATATGACATCTGATAGGGAGGATCGGATCGAGGATAGGGAGGATCATACGATATGACCAAACCCCATTTTAAACTCTTTAAAGTCGACATATTAAGTCTAGCAGCTAGTGACAGAATAAAGCCTAATAATACTAAGGCTGTCCACATCGACAAGTGATATTAAAAAAAAACACAGGTTCAGATTAATAATTCATGTAATAACCAATAATCAAAATTAATAAACAAATATACATTAATGTCGGACGAGGTTCGACGTCGAATTTTAGCGGCGAGACACCAACTGAAAATAACGAATGAAATATGAATATAATCCCTAACGTCTTTATATGAGAAGCCTTTATGAGAAATAACCTTTTTATAAAAAATAATCTACATTAAAAAATATATTAAATTTCAAATGGTCTTCATAGTTGGTTACTTTATTATTATTACTTAACTTAATGGCCAAAAATTATTGCTTTCATTGCTGTGAGAAAGGTGGGAGAGGCAATGAAATTCCTGGATAATGTAGCACTGTATCCTCATAATATTAGGTTTGCAATACTAGATTAACTAAAATACTAATGTTATTGAACCGGATCTACTCATTGTGATATATTTTATCTAAATCGAAACAGTACGTATGAATAGCGAGGCATTTCCTACACAAATTTCTTTTGACTACTTTTTGAGAAGCCTCGGCAACTTAAATGTCGGAACTAAAATTAAAAACTATTTATCCAAACTATAGTGTAATTAACTTTCAATAAATTAATTGTATAACATTCAGGTCAGTAAGCGCGATAATGTTGCATATTAATCTATACTAGACTAGACTTTGATTTCTAATTCACCAATTTGATACTTAAATTTTATTAAATTCCCTCAACATCTCATACATTGACCTGAATCCGTGGTAAATCGCTAAAAACACTTGTGTTACGGACGCCTGACAACAAAGAAATCACAAGTGTAGTGCTTAAATACAAATATTTAACACCCAGATACAGAATAAACACAAACATCAATATTTAGGTTTTTGCTCTGGGTGGGAATCGAACCCACGACCCTTGACAAATAATGTTATAAACGATGTGATGATAACAGACATCATTGAACTAGTATGTAAATCTTCATAATTTGTATATTTATTTTGAATTACCAAAATAAATAACAGTAATAAAATAATAAACTTTAAAATAAAATAACTTATAAGCTAATTGTGTTTATAGTTGTAGATAATCACATGATAGATATATAAGGTGGCAATGAACAAGTAATCTCATAATTTATAAACTGTCATAAACCTTTTTACCTCATCCTTGTGCTGAGTGAAACAGGCCAGAAGTAGCTTCGACCTGTCGCAGCCCTTCTCGCCGTCAGAGACGGCCTCGTCGTTCACTGAAGGATAAATGATTGTTAAGTGATTATTGAAATATCAATTTGCGTCATACATTCGAAGACTAATGGTTCTCTTATTCATTATATAATCTTAATATACAGTGAGCTAGCTTACCCGACAGACGTTTCCTTAACTATATGTACTTATATGCTTATTATGAAAAATATATTGGGACTATTAGTGGCAATATAAACTCTCCCAGCTCTCAACATGAAATAGACCTGATACAAAGGTCATACAAAGGCTGTCTGCGTTAATACCCTACTCTCACCTGTTTCTACCGCTAAATAGCATTGCTGTGTAACAGTTTAAATCGTGAGAGAGGCAAAAAAATTACTGGGTAATGTGACATAATTCTTCAAGTCCCACGATTGGCAAAGCGCTAGTGATATCCATGTGATATCACGAGCGCTTATTGGCTGCAGTAACGCTTATTTTCACGCGGACTGCATGCTTGTATGTCGACTTGGTTTTATAAGAAAAAAGTTGGATCAAACTGAACACAGTAAACAAAATTAAATAAAATCAGTAATTTAGAAGCTGGTCCCAAATATGATTAGAACTTTTTATATCTATTAATTATTAGTAAATGAAGATATAACATTAACAATCATGTGTTTGGGAAAATGAAGTTCGTGTGAAAATATACACTACATATACTCCTAGTCACTTAAAAAGTTTATTATTTAAGTATGTGTAAGTATGTCTTTCTTGGTCATAAGATTTATTAAAACCACGTGCTGTCAAATAAAAGAATTCAAATAAAGTATAAACACCAATTTTTACTACCTACTCCTAGTGTTTTTTCACTCATTCTCATTTAAAGTGGGTTAATAATAAGCTATCTGATTCCGGCAATCGTGTTCTGTCATATAAATGATGAAAAATGACTGAATTTAAACCTTAGTTAAAAATAATGATTGGTGGTACAAGGTGAAAATGTCGGGTTATTTGTATTTTTTAATGTCTCATCATAGAAAAAATAAAAATAAACCTTTTGCACAGAATAGCCAAAATATGTTTGTGGGATGGACCTAACTTATTACTCAAAGTTATGAAAAATAGATTACAACCAGAATTATAATTCAATCAAAGAAAAAAAAATTTGCGATGAGAATAATGAAATGATCACCAAGCAAGATACTCGATTTGAAAGAAAAAAAATATCATCATCATGATATTTAAACCAGCAATAGTACCCTCTGCTAGATACAGCCCTCCCCAAAAGGGATTTAAATCCATAATTGCTTCGGGAATGCTGCTGCCTATCCCCGCCCTCTTGTGTTTACCGTCCGGATGGATATAACACTATCTGTCTGGTCGGGTATCTCAGTTGCCTCTTACGAAACCATCTTAAGCTCAAACATACCATTGGAACACTTGTTGACAATATCGGTAAACTTAGCCTGGTCCCCCGCTTCCTTGAAGTACTTCTTGCTGATCTCAATAGCCTTAGCCATCTCGAATAGTCCCTTGTCGTTTATCTGTATAAATAATATGCGTTATTAGGTGGCAAATTAAACATAATGTAGGTAATTATAAAACTAGTAGTAAACACAAACTCAGTAACAGAGGACTGTAATTAACTGTGAGACTAAGGATTCATTATTTAAAACGATCTATCAATAACAGTTTGTAATACTTGAATACTTGTGTGAGAGTTGATAGAATGATTACAGTATAACCGCGTAAGGAAAATTCTGGAGCAATGTACGGAACAGCGTTTTTAATGCTTTTAATGAATCTAATCTTGGTATTTGAAATGCTCATCATATAGTTATCATCATATTAAGCGTTGCATATCCATTATTGAACACAGGCCAAGAAAATAAGAATGTTGCGTATAATAGTCGCGCTGGGCAAGCGTGGTGGTAATGGCAGAGCGTAACTTCGCCACGAGGATGCTGCCGCCCATTCCCGTCCCGTGCATTTGAGCTACACTCTTTCGGATGGATGTATATCTTCCGGCACCTGGTACAAAGGGAGGTACTATCGTGTTCTGTCGGTTACCCGTGAAAATAAAATGATTGGTTGTTACTTCATCATCATCATCTCAGCCGAAGTAAGAATACTGTTGGAAATAGGCCTCGTCAAAAAAGTGGGGCGGGCGTGGTGATAATCGTTAAGCGTAGTTTTATGAAGTCGAGGTAGAGATTGCTCGTCAGTGAGCGACCTCGACCTAACACCTGCAAATCCTAATATATTTTAGATGATACACCGCTAACTATCGTTTCTGGTACCTACGACACTCTACTCTTACCTGGTATGATACGAAGGAAATGTCCCACAGTATTATACGCTATTTTTAACAGTAACACGTACATCATTCATAATATTATTTTTAGTGATCTAAAACGAGGTATATTTAATTTTACATTTTTTTTCTTTGACTTATCTGTTACATTGCGGCAACTCTTTTTTAAGAGATGGACTTCTTAAAAACAGTAATAAAGCCGCGTTTTTAGGCCGTTAAAAAGTAGTCTTATTATTAAGACTGTAAGAAGATAGTCTACTCACGATATTGCTTTTTTTGAATACGCAGCCGATGAAACAGGGATCAACGGCATCGGGATTCATTTCTTCATTAGCTGTCTTTAAAACATCTTCACTAATCCCATAATTCTTATTACATTCTTGAACATTCGTCAACATAGCGGTCTGGATTTTGTCCAACTCCTCTTTGCTGAGTGCCTGGGAAGTAAACGATGTTTACACTCGATCAAAATATGACCTTAATTTACATTCACCTGACAAAATCATCAAAAAAATACGATATTCATTACAAAGATACCCAAAGGCAGTAAATTTGTACCAATTTATCGAATTATTAACAAAAGTCTTCTTTTTATATATATTTATTGCTATTTCCGATAAAATAAACTGTTAGGTATATGAGTCTAACTGAGCTATTACAAATAGAATATTAACGATTCCCAACATTTACAAGACAGCACCAAGATAATTTTTTCTCATTAACATTACACTCCATGTTAATTCTTAGAACATCTGGGAAAGAATTTGGAAATAAGATAGAATTGGTTCTTTATTTTTCTAAATTTGACAAACTCACCGAAACACCGCTTAAAGTGGCAGCCACCAATCCTAAACACAAGAAATAAAATTTCGCCATTTTAGTTGTAATAATAATCCAATATTATCTAAGTTCCTACTTGTAACACCTCCGTGTTACTAATTGATCTGTTCAAAGTGTCCTGTCCCTTTTATATGAAGCGAGGAGTCATTTTCATTGAAGTAATTGTCTAAGTTTTTTCCTCACGCTTCTAAACGTTGAATACAAAAAGCGCAAGAAAAGGCATAGGTGCGAAGTAACAGGCCTCATCTTGAAAGTCTAAATTTCCTAGCAAATCATTATATATATTTATAAAAATAAATCATTGAATCTTTAAAAACGTTTTTTCTTTATATCTCATAATTGTAATGAAGACTTTCTAGAATATTCACCTTTTATACTTTTGACGATTAACTATAATTCAAAAATATAATAATTGTATCCCCATTCTGAACTGAAGCACTTCCAAACTAATAATACATACATACATAAATCACGCCTTTGTCTCATCGGGGTAGGCAGAGACTATGGATCTTCACTTGTTACGATCTTGGCATACCTCTCTCGCTTCCCTTACTTGCATTTGTCTTTTCACACACGCTCGTTTATTCTTGGTACTTCTGACCTGGCCCTTCTTTATTACCTTATCTACCTGGTTATGATAGGTGCGCCTAGATCGTCCTATGCCAACTCTACCATTCACTTACGCTCTTTATATATGTGCAGTCATTCTAATTTCATCTATTCTTTCTACATATCCACACTATCTTACCATTCCTTTCTCTATTGTTGTCACAACGTCTTTTTTTACACCACATAGATCTCTTATTACACTGTTCTTTAATCTATCTCACAAATTTACACCATACATACTTCGTAGTGCTATTATTTCAGCAGAATTAATTCTACTCACGTGCTTTTTCTGCCATATCCAACATTCACTACCATATGTTGGTTTTGGAACCAAATCACCTCTATAAATAGCCTACAATAATAATAAAAAGTGGAACTAATTAGCTAATTATTAAATAAATAATTAAGTCGTTTAAAGCTTTTGTGTTACTGACATCAGTCAACAGAGGAATCACAAATATAATATCTACTTAAATACATTTATTTAACACCCAGACACAGAAAAAATACAAATATCATTGTATAAATATTTGTCCTGGAATCGAACACACGATCTTAGACGCACAACATAGGATCTGGTTATCCTATGTTGTGCGCCTATGAAATGCCATCGGGCCCTACAGAAGTATACCGGTTTTACTTTCATTTACAGTCGTTTTACACAAGACACTACCCAATAGCTTAAAACAACTTCACATGCATTCACTTTCATAACAATCCTTGCAAAAAGCAACGGTCATTTATATTTGTATCATTATATCAGCCATTAGAGGACGATTGTTTGACAAAAGCCTCCCAAGAAAAGTGGGAATTTTGTATATGTATGTAAGTGGGTATGCGTGATGGAAATCGCAAGGCGTACGCTTGGCGAGGATGCTGCTATCCATATCCACACTTTACATTTCAGCTATTCTGTTTCGAATGTATATACCGCCATCTGTCAGTTCCGGTGCCTCATTCGCCTCATACGACACCTCGTACAGGAGGAAGGTACTATTCTGTACTGACGATACCATGGTACGGCCACAGACTGCCTTCTTTAATTTGAGTTACGCTGTTTTGGACATCCATCTGTCGATTTCTGTCACTTAATCGCCTTATTTATTTAATATTTGTATAACATATATAAGTTTTCAAAAAGCGATTAACTAAAAATTCTTACAACTACAGGCACATCTTGCATAATTATTAACATTTTAAAAAAAGGTATCACCTTTTTTTACTATCACTCAGTAAGGATGTAAAATTAAATAACAAAATATACAAACAGTGAAAATCAAAGATCAACAATCTTGCGGTACGCCATCAAATGATTTCATCAATGAAAAAAACCCGGGAGAAGTATAAAAATTAATGTCAACTTCTGGCAGACTTTTAGCTAGACTATTTAATACAGACGAGTATAAGGTTAATAGATGAGTTACTACCCATCCTGGATCTACAAAACTTATTTCTAAATAATCCACAGGGGTGACGAGGTATCCTTTGTGGAATATTACAGTTAGTTTTCCCTAATAATACTGGACTATCTATATGATTGTTAATTAATCTGTACAGAAAAGACACATGCGCCTTACAGCTAGAGTGTCAAGACGAAAATGCTTTAGTCGGTCTCTGTAAGTTGCTAATGTTCTTGGAAACGATAGCTCATGTTACGTTTCTTTTTTCTGCACTTTTTCTAGTCTTCTTTGATTTACACTATAACTTAGAGTTCAAACTGTGCTACCGTATTCAAGCTTGCTTCTAATATAACTATTGTAAAGCAGAATTACAGATGAATGACGTTTGAAGTCCTTAAAGGTTCTTAAAATAAATCCAAGGAATTTATTGGCCTCACATATAATGTTATCAATATTATATGACTGTCCATTACAACACCTAGGTCTCTAACAGAAGTCACTTCTTGAAGCTTAACATCATCAATTGAATATTCTAACGGAAATATATTACGTTGGAATATTATATAATATAATATATATAATATAATCTGGTATACACATCATGATTACATTTTTTGGCAATCAAGTACATTTTATTAGTAGTACACTGTTCATGCAATTTTTCAATATCTTTTTGTAAATTTTGAGAATCAATTCAGTCATATTAGCATAACAATTTTGAGATCATCGGCGAAAAGATAAATTTTGCTGTATTGAAAGACTAGCTTTATGATTAATGAAAGTATTAAAAAATAGTGATCCTAAAACGGATCCCTGTGGTACCCCCGAGAATGCTATAAAAGAATCCAACTGTTTACCCTCGATAACAACTGTAGATAGGCGATGAGTCAGATAGGAATTACATCAATCAAGCAAATTGTCTGTTATTCCAAACGCATTTAGTTTTCTCAAGAGAATACTATGATTCACTTTCTCAAACGCCTTCAAAAATTCAGTGTAAACTGCATTCACTTAAAGTCCTTGATCCATTGCTTCCATAGCATCTGATATAAAAAGTGTAAGGTTTGTGTTGGTGGATCGTTTAGTCACAAAATCATATTGTTCAATATTAATATACTTTTTTATGTGTTTACAAAAAGCAGAATATTCCAACTTCTTAAAGACCCTCCACATTGTTGATATTATTGCAATGGAACAATAATTTTAATATCTGTCTGAGAGATCTGTTGTAAATTGCACAAAGAGGAAATGCCAGTGAATTTGCACAATTCAGTATAAATATTAGATGTATATCATCCCAAACCTTTTGTAGCATCATGTCAATTTCTTTTTAACTTTGTTTTTTGGAGTAAACTGCATTGGACCTATTATGTCAATTAAATAAGTGTTTGGCTCAGATACTTTCATTTACCTCATATACAAATAAAAAATGAGCTGCAAACATGTCTGGAATATAGGTATTAGATGAGATAATACCGTTCAAGGTCATAAAACCAGGATATGAGGAACAGTTTTTCTTTAAATTGTTCATATATGTCTAAAAGTATTTTGGATTCTTCTTGATTTCAGATTCAATTGTACTTGCCTTATTTGTGTCTGTGCCTTATAGTACATCTAGTACAGGAGGAAGAAGTACTATCTAATCTGCCGTTGCCTCACGGTGAAGTGATTTCTTAAGTAAGCATAATTGGAATCAATAATTGATATTTATAGACTACTATCTCATAATTTTTAGTCATTGAAAGTCCACTGCATACATACATACATAAATAACTTCCATTAGCTTTAACATTATTTCTATCCAAAGGTTGCCTGTAAGAAATTGCATTTAGCGATAAGGCCGCCTCATGTACCTACTATTTCATGTTTTTGTAATGTTCTTGTGTTGTTTTCATTGGTGTATAATAAAGAGTATATTATTATTTTTATTACACAGGATATAGGTCTCCCCAATATAGGAGACATTTTTCCCATAATTGACGCGCTGAAGAAGCGTATTTGCAACCGCAGAGCGCAGCTTGCGCGACGGAGATACTATTGCCCATCCCCGCCCTATGCATTTAAGCTATATACTGTTTCGAATAGATATAACTATCGGTTCAGGTACCTCAGTCGCCACTTACGATACCTAGTAGAGGGTTATGTACTATTCTAGTCTCCCGATACCTCACGACTACTATCTGATAATAACAAATAAATCCCTGCCCCTGCAAAACTACCCTAAAAATGCTAAGTATTGACAGTCAGTAACAATCAATGTACATTGCATAAAAAACACAAGATGATTTCTTATGTTCTGTTTTGTCATCAAGAAAAACTGTAATTACAGATCAAACAATGCATACTCGTAATACGTACATCAGGATTAAGTTTACAATTTTCTTTGAAACGGACACAAGAAACAATTGCAAATCATTATAATGATTACGCATTTCAAAGAGCCGAGGTTAATTATAGAAACTGGTTTATCAGCTTTTCAGTTTGCATTTAAAGAGCCACAAACCGCATTCAGTATCAGCGACCTGAAAGTAGTGGGGTAGGTCGGACCATAATAAATAACATATAAAACAAAAACCAAGGAATCACGTATGTAAGCAAGATTATAAAAACTATACAACATTTGTGTATTTATGTATGTATATATTTGTTTTTTGGAATTTCTTACGTATATATAAATATGAATTGACCCATATCTTTTTATTTTTATTTCGTACTTAATTTTAATCTTAGTTAGCTGCCCTTTTAATGTATGTAATTACTCATTGAATTGTTTTTATCTTTTCTCTCTAACTGTCGTCGCTATATTAATACTATTTTATAAAGGAAAGAGACCTATTATATTGGCTGTATTTTGTATTCAAAATCTGTATGAAAAGCTGTTATTTTTCTTAGTAAATAAATAAGTAATTTTGACTAGGCAAACTCTTGAAAGTCTATTTATTGTGTTTAGTGTGTGGTAGAGGATATGATTTTCAGTGGAATTTTTTTTGCGAGTTGTGTCCAATACACACAACGCGCAATAAATAAAATATTATGACTTCTCTAAATAATTCCTGTCTTTTAAGTTGGATCAAACAACAGTTAGCAAGAAAAATTAAAATCATTTCAGCAGTGCACAAGTTTATTATGGACAATACGCCATTTTGTTTTGTAAAGATTTATTCCTAATCTTAAAATGGACCAAATAGTTTAGTGGACACTGTTAGAAAGAAAACTTTTGATCCAATAAAGAACTAGGACTGTGTGCCTCTCTAGTCCTCTAGAACTGCTAGCACTGCTAAGAAGAGTGATACGAGGATCACATGATCACAAGTCTCTCGAAAGAGAATATACGTAGGATTGCAGTTTTAGACTCGTATAAGATAGACCGAACTTAATTCTTTATTTACAACCTTTTAACCTTTTATGTCCATAACGTCATTTGTGGTTTGAACTTAGTATTTTAAAAGAACTTCGGTATTTTCTCTGTCCACCGTCCACTGTTGTACATTTCATCTCATAATATATACGTTACCGCTAATGGTAGAAACGTAAAATTTAGACAGTTGTTTTGATTGTACACACACATACACATAGATACACACTAAGAAAGATTTATAAAAAAAGTCCTCAAAGGATGATATATTGATTGTATATTTATATGAAAAATTTTTAAATTTGAAATGACTGAAAATACTTGCGATTTATGCGCTTAAAAAATTTAATTGGAGACATGATTTATAGTTTCTTGGAATTCCCCATTTAAGTATGAAACATATGGGTTGAGAATTTCTATGAAAAATATTAAAAGTTCGATTTCAATTTCTGTTTTTATAAAAAATATAACAAACTAATGTATGTTACTAGCAATAACTTAAGGCAAAACATTGTATTTTATTATCATCATATGCCTACCTAAGAAAGGGGTCCATAATTGCTGTGCTGGGCAGGCGTGTTGGCTAGAGCAAAGCGCAGCTTTCGCAACGGGCATGCTGCTGCTCAGCTGCACTGTTTTGGATGGATATACCATCTGTCGGTTCTGATACCTAAGTCACCTCTTACGACACTTAGTACAAGGGGAGGGACAATTCTACTCTGCCGATACTATAGGCCATATTAAAGTAAGCGTCTTTGAAAAATCTTTACAAGCAATACAATTTAGATTACATATTTTTACAATTTTTCTCTTTGTAACCCGACCCAAAAAGTAGTGTGTATGTTTGTGTGTGTTATATAAATATATATCTAATTTCTGTTATACACGCGAAGCAGGGGCGGGCAGCTCAAGATATAATTGGAATCGAAATGTATTTTGGACAAGTTGTTAATGCATGGATGTTTTTTGTTGTCTGTTTACATGTATTAGGCACTTCAAATAACATTTGTTTTACATATTAAATGACTTCCCTTTCAGAGCACAAAGACGTTTATGTATTTGCAAGGTCGCACAGTTATCGAATTAGGCATGATTCATCACCATGTTGCGGGAAAACCTTGTTGTTGTAAATTTAAACTAGTGATTAAAATCTGTTGTACTTAAGTACATACTGATATTATGACAATTTTTGACTATAAATGAGGTTTGCGTTGCAAGTAAGAATCAAGTTGACACCTTTTGCTGGGAAATGGACGCGCGTGACGCGTTTTTAACCATCGTTAATTGTCGAGGATCTACACAGATCGCTGCTTTAAAATAAGACACAACTCTAATTAAATTTATTTATTTATTTAGTTATTAATATAAGTTATTTATAGTTTATAGCTGTGTTTCAAAAGTTCAAACTGTATGTCCAATAACGTTAGATAACTGCTGACCATTCGAAATCCACAGCTGGACACAGGCCTCCCCAACAAAAAGGGGAATTTCACCCATAATTGCTGCGCCGCGCGCTTGTTGGCAATCTCAGAGAGTAGCTTTTGCGACGGGGATGATACTGCCCATCCCCGCCCTGCACTGTTTCGGATACATATAACGCCATTCGTTGGTAATGGAACCTTCGCGCCTCATACCAGGTACAGGGGAGGTACAATTCTACTCTACCGGAAACTTACGGCACATTCACGCCTAACACCCATACACAGAACAACACAAAAATATCATCATATAAATATTTATCTTGGGTGAGCATCGAATCCATGACCTTTGGTGCATAAGATAGGATCACTACTATCTGCGCCATCAATTCAGCCAACTTAATATAATCTTTATAAAACTTCGACCTAAATCAAAAGCTACTTCATATATCTCTGTTAGAAGTTAATTAATTTTACAATACACAATAATTATATGAGTGAGGATATCACAATCGTTGTCTTTAATTTACAAGGAAGGAGGCAGTGAGGTACCGGCGGAAAATATTACTTCGCCTTTTACCGGGTATTGTAACAAGCAATTAAGGTACCAGAGCCGACAGATGCAGTATATCCATCCAAAACAGTGTTGCTCAAATTGACAGGGTAGGGATGGGCAGCATTCGACTTCCAATGGCTAATATGATGATGATGAATTTACAAAGAAAAATGAATCGGTGACAAAATAATTGTTACCTGGCTATTTATATTATATGGTAATTACAACGAGGCAATCATCACGCGTGGTCGCGAGCCTGACCACCAGACCGGTAATGATAGGTTGACATGGCCGTGGTGGTCAGCCATGTGGTGCGACAGCGTTGACGTCAATGCACTTAGACCATGTTTATTTGTAGCTAGCTCATTCTTGCGGCTTTGCTCGAATGAATTTTCCATATAAACAGTACTCTTAAAAGTAATACAAATATCATCACATGAATATTTTCTCTAGGTGAGAATCGAATCCACGACCCTTGGCGCTCTAAATTAGTTTACTACCATCTGCGCCATCGAGCCCGAAACTATGAAAAAAGAACATGACAAACGCTTTAAATACTTTATTTAATAAACTATCATAGTTTCTTTCTGTCATCTCTGCAAATATCAACTCACATAGATCACTATGAAACTTGTAAAGATTTTTACAAGTTTTAGATTGTAAAGACTTGTTTTTCGTTTTTCATCGTATCAGTAACAATCTTTTATTGACACTTCAATATAATTTGTATGGTAAATGTGTTATACACTTTATTTAACACATCTACCTTCAAATTCAAACATATTAAAACGACTCAACGATTCTTCCAAAGTGTTTGCTATTCGGTGTTTATATCAGAGAACGAAAACACTTAATAGCTAAGTATCCTTAATTACAAGTAAAAATTGGTTATTTTAGCATCATTTACCGTGAATACCATTCGAGACAAACAATATTTGACGTATGTTTTAATTGAGTTCAATGTTTGACACTTTAATAGATTTGTATGGAAAGTGTGTGATATATTTTACTAAAAATTAAAAGTTATTTAAAAAATATTACATATATATCGTCGGCCAGAAACGCATTTGGCGTAAGAGATATATGCAAAAACTTACTACTAACTTTTGTTAATAGTCTCAAGTAAAAGAGGATTCAATTTCATTAATCTTTGTTAAAAACAGCTTAAACATAATTAAAAATAGCTTTTCAAATAATAAAATTATAACGAAACAATTGTTTTTTTTTTCTTTGTGTAAACCTGTGGGTTGTCCTTGACGATGATTGAAAATATGGCCGTCGATATGTACCGAACCCTAAACTAGGTCCAAGATTAAACCAAGACGGTTTAATCTTGTTTTTCTATATAATTAAAATAATTCTAAGTTCTGCTATTCAGTGTCTTTGTTACAAAACAAAAATTCTTAATAGCGTAGTATACGCACACGTAACATCTTGTTACTTAAACATATTTTCTTGCCATTTGCTACGAAAACACTGAAATCGAATCACGTCATACACCCGTGACTGACTATTTACTAGGTCACGCAAGATACGGATGTCATTAGTACAGCAATTGAACAATCGTTTATTACGAAACACTTCACTGTCAAGAACAGGATATTTGATATCACTGGTTGCTTGGTGGTTCCGAATTAGCACAAGATTAGCTTGAAACTGGTAACTGGAAACTGTTAACTAAATTAAGGTATTCAATAACATTTGGAGCGCCCTCTGGTTTTTTAAAAGTAACAGCTATACAACTGACCTCAGTTGTATAGCTGTCACTTCATACTAACTAATAGTCCAAAACATCGTAGCTTAATGCTATACAGAGAAAAACAGCATTTCAACTGTCAAACTGTATTCTGAGATTGACCCGGCTTGTTTGTGATGTCAATTTCATTTTTATAGTCATTTTTGACTAAAGATATGTCATTCTTATTTATATAAAAAATAAATTGTGATCTTTAAGATCTTTAATTTATTCAACATACAAATATCATCATATAAATATTTGTGGTGGATGGGGTTTGAGCCACCTTCGCTATCAGGCCCGTCAGTGTATGTAAAGAAAAGTATTATTTTGTTTAACGTTTGCGTAAAATTACTATCCCCATATTACCAATGGGTAATAAATGAATTTGATCCAACTTGAGAGATAGGATAGTTCATATTTCAGTTTAAAGCAGCACTACGTTTCTGCTTCCACGTTTAATATAGTAGTATTCTTACCTATGTTAAACGAGAATTATATGAAAATTCTAGCTAAGATATGTTGTCTTACTTCAAATTAACATAGAGACTATGCTATCTCTCAAGTTGGATCAAACTGCACACAGTAAGCAAACCTTGTTTAAAATCTGTTCAGTAGCTTAGGAATTAATCTCGCATAAACACTGTGACACGAAATTTTTATATATAAAAATATTAACCAAGACACTTAGTTTCTTTATTTACTACAAGGTTATTGTTTGCATTGACGGTCATTTGTTTTTGTCTATTTCCCAATGGAGACACAGTGACAACTTTAGTTTGTTTAATCGCATCTTAAACGAGGTGATTGAGGAAGGATGCGACGGCTGACTTTGACTCATCTTGATTGTAGGTGGTTTCAGACAGCTGCGTCTGTTTTAGTTATTGTCTTATAATAAAAGACACTAATTGCCGGACTTTGAAATAAGGCTTTGTAAGTAAAACTTTTAAGGAAACTAATTAGCTGATATGTAATAATGTCAGGGACATGACATGAGGTTGACCTTTTACAAAGGTTGTCGTCTGCGTTGATACCTCACTCACCTATTTCTACCGCCAAATAGCAGTGTTTGCTTTTCAGTTTGAGGGGCAATGAAATTACTGGGTCATTATATAAGCCATTGGAAGTCATTGGAAGCTGCCCATAATTGCCGCGCTAGGCAAGCGTGTTGGCAATTGCAGGCGCCGCTCTATGCATATGAGCTGCACTATTCCGGATGATTATACCGCCATCTGTCAGTTCTGGTGCCTTATTTGACTCTTACGAAGCCTGGTACACCTGGACACCTGGTAGATATATCCGTGAGCCTACTCTGCGGCTAAATAGGTTCTCAGCTCAGCAGTATGAATGCATATGTAAGAATAATAGCGGTAACAAATTTTTATAGGGATTATTGATAGTCTGGAGTAATATATAGGCTGCTTTAAGATAACATGTTCCTGTGGGATAGGCCGTTTTATTTTTCCCTATGTAATTGGCACAACTTTCCGAACGGATTACCTATCAGGGATTACGTCAAGAACAAAAGATCCTCAACGATGTGTGGTAAAATAAAGACCTCGTTGACATAGTCAGATAGATCATAATCCATGTGAAATAGATGTATTAGGTAAGAAGTACCTCATATGGCCATATACATATATTTGTACATATTAGCCAAAAAAATATAAAACTACAAAAAAATATTAATATATTACGGAAAACTAAACGTGAGTGTTAAATAATAGTAACGATTTGTAAAAGATGAATGATAAGACTGAAAACAGACCCGATAACGCAGATGGTAGTGATCCTATTTATGCGCCAGGGGTCGTGGGTTTGATCTCCACCCAGGACAAATATTTATATAATGATATTTGTGTTTGTCCTGTATCTGGGTATTAAATATATGTATTTAAGTATTATATTAGTGATTCCTCTGTTGCTTCATGTCCGTAACACAAGTGCCTTAAGCGACTTAACATGAAGTCGGGTCAATGTATGATACGTTTGAGACAAAATACTTAACTTCTTATTCCACAAGTAGAAATATTGCCATGAAACAACACATGTGCATCGTGCCTACATATATACTTATACGTAACTCTTTAATTATTTTATTATAATAGGATAGAAATGTAATAATTAATAAGGGAGGCATGGTGCTCTAAAATACAAGCAGATCTTTGCCTAGGTTAGACTCCAGTCTCCACAAATTATAATTTTTAAGTGTAGTAAACATAGTTCATTTTGTATTAGAATATAGCAATGTTTCTGAAGGGAAAATAAAAACAATAATAGTATTATTCTTTTGTTCCTACACAGATTCTTCAAGCATAAGTAGTAATAACATAATATAAGGAAAACAACGATAAATACAGTATAGTTAAAGAAGGTAGGTACATACAGTTTGATAATCAGCAAGAATTATCCATTAAAGCAATTATCCTGTGGTTTGTAAGCGTCTCTAACGTTATTATGGACTATTTGTTCACAGCGACTGGTCATGTAAGATTATGAGCGAGATATGAGGTCTAAAGTATGGTTGGCGACCTTCGTACATTTGCTACTATACTTGTTTCTAGACTGTTCCATTGCTTCTTACTTATGTAGACATTTTTTATTTTATGTTTATAAATAGTTAATGACATATGAACCACACGAAATGGTTGTGACAAAGATTTGAAACCGGTATAACTAACGACAGGCCCGATGGCGCTGATGCTAGTGATCCTTTCCCATGTACCAAGGATCGTGGTTTCAATCCCCACACAGGGCAAATATTTTTATTATGAGATTTGTGTTTCTCCTGTGTAGGTGTTAAAAATATGTATTTAAGTATTATACTTATTTGTAATTTCCATAACTGATGCCCATAACACATGTGTTTTAAGCGACTTACTTTGGAGTAAGTTCTATATAAATATAATCTGCCTTTCCTTAAACAATCTTCAACTGTTTGTCTATCAGACGAATAAATCAACAAATATATTCTTTTTTATTAGACCTAAGTACTTTGAAGTGTAAATTATATACTTACATCCAAATTTATTACTATTAAGAAATCAGTTTATGTTACAGAATTCAATGAGTAAATGCAAATGGAGAGCGATCACGAGCACCAGGTCCTGTCGAGAGACCAGATCTGCAGTGACATCCTGTGTGATGCCGCTTTTGCTAGGGCGGGCAATTAAATGACGGTCATCTTCTTATGTTTGTCTTATTTCATATTTTCTGTTTCTTTTCTGCATTCTCCTTTTATCTGTGCGTGTGATGCTCAGTGTATTGTTTTTATTTTGACATAGTCTTTTTTGTGCGGTCAATAAATGTTTTGTTTCGTAGGTACATTAGCATCATTAGATACAATGGGTATTCCACAAGGTTGGCACCTTTCCATTTCGTCTTTAGGATAAATGAATCACGTTTCCTTGTAAAGGATAATCATGATGTATTGTTTACAGATGATACTTAATTTTTTTTTTAAGTTAAAATGCAAGATATAATGTATGACGATAATGCTATTTCGAAAGTAGAGAATTAGTTTAATTCAAATAATCTCTTATTTAATTTTAAGAAAATAAAATGTATTTAATTCGTCAATATCAAGGATAATAAAACTGATCTGATCACTGGATACTGAATTATTATATTAGACAATAGATTCACTTCTGCAGCCGATGCAATATGTAAAATACGTCAATCAGATGTGGACACAGCTCGCCTTATTTATTTTAGTTATTTTTACAATCTTTATGAATATTACCGTGAGGTAATGCTGCTAAAATTTATTTAATATTTGTGCTGTTATCTTAAAAATATCTATAAATTCTGAAAAACACAATTAAAACGAAATTTAAAGTGTCTATTTTCGTTAGATTTGTCACGTTCAACGTATGAGTCAAAAATACAGCTTTTCCTATTATGTTAATTATACAATAAGTGTTTAGGGTATATTTGACATATTCACTCCTCCACAAATAATAATGGGTACATAAAAAATAAAAATACGGTTGTACGATGTTTTATTATCAAACCACAAAGTTACTTGGATTATCTTCGTAGATACACCGGGTGATATAGAACGCCACCTCGCATAGATCCTTGTATTTATCAGCTGAAACAATAACCAGTGCTTAAATTGGGTGATAAATCTACTTTAAGCAAATGTCACACGGGCCCGATGGCGCAGATGGTAGCGATCCTGACTTGTGCGCCAAAGGGTTTGATCCCCACCCAAGACAAATATTTATATAATGTTATTTATGTTTTGTCTATATCTGGGTGTTAAATATATGTATTTAATTAATATATTTATGGTTCCTCTGTTATCTGACGTACGTAACGCAAATTACTTTACGCGACTTATAAACCGAATCAGGTTACTAATAATTATAATACTCTAACAAAGGCCACCTACCTCATTTTCGCTCTCATAGCACTACTTGCATGCTATTTACATGAGATAGACCTCATATAAAGGTTTGCCTACATTGCTACCTCACTTCATCTATTTCTACCGCCAAATAACAGTGTTCGCATTGTTCTGTTTCAGTTTGAAGGGTAAGAGAGACTGTAAAATTACTGAGTAAAGTGACAAGATATCTTCAAGTCACAAGGACATCAACGCGATGATGATAACCTTGTGATATTACGAGCGTCCCACGACCCCTGTCCCAGAAGATAGGAACACTACCGAATGCGCCATTGAATTCGGCAAATTTCAGATCAAGCGGACCTAATACCTATTCTATCTCCTTAGTATATCAGTCGTTCTTATTCTTGAGTTGACCAACAAGTGTGACGAATCATATGTCATTGCTAGTAACACACATTGATCAATTACTTTCGACTTGATAGACTGAGTTACAATTGGAAAATATGCCTGTTTTAAAAAAATATAACCATTATAGCTGAGGCTATAATATATGAATAACGAGCGACCCGCCGTGGGTTAGCTCTAAGTGATGGACATATACCACCTTAATATTATTTTAATGTATCTCGTCCGGGCTTAGACAGCATTTGCAATGTAATCACAGAAAAACCATGATTATTTACGACATCACATTAGAAACATCTAAAATTTTCAGTACTGCTTTACCATATACTAGTTGCAAAGTTTTAGAAATCTAAGCATACATACAGACAGACAATGAAAAACCACTTTGTTTTATACTATGTAATGTTATGTTCCTTCACATTTAGAAATATACATACAAACTAAAGTTCTCCTAAAAATCATACATATACGACGATATATATTTATTTTATTTATTTATTTAACTTTATTGCACAAAATGTTACAAAATGTACAAATGGCGGACTTAATGCCAGATGGCATTATCTCCCAGTCAACCATTACACAAAACTGAAAAATGCAGGCAATATATATACAAAATAAATAAACGTGGCATACATATTTGTATAAATAAACGATATGATACAATTGTATTAAGGTTGTAAATGGAAATGGACACTTGATTACTTAAAAGAACCACCGGACCTCATTTCTAAAGACCATCCATTTTTTGACCATCATCTCCGTAGCTCGTCGAGAGAATACATCTCCAGATCCATAGGCACACACATTTATCGTAAACTTTCGACTGATGATGAAGGAAACATTTGATATTCAACGATGATTAGAGTTACGTACATACATCACGCATATATCTCATCGGGGTAGCAGAGACTAGGATCTCCAATCGCTTCGATTTTGGCAAACCTCCGTCGCTTCCTTTGCTCGTATTAGACTTTTCATATACGCTCGATTATTCTTGTTATTTCTGACCGGGGCCTTCTGTAACGTCTTATACCTGGTTAAGGTATGTTCGACTCGGTCGTCTTATACCAACTCTTCCATTCACTTCCGCTCTATATGAGTGTGCTACTTTCATCTATCCTTTTTTGATGTCAACCATCTCAACATGCATTTCTCTATTATTATCACGACATCCTCTCTTACACCACATCGATTTCTTATCGCCCTATTCTTTATTCTATCTCTGAAACTGTAGTTTCATTTATGTTTTTATGGTGTACCATACATACTTCCAAGTGGCATTTTAACAGCATTTATTCTACTCGTGTGCTTTTTTGTCATACCAAACATTCACTACCTATATACCTTTTTGTCACGTTTTGCTGCCCATAAAAGCATGTAAAGCTCCATCGAAATGATATAAATTAGATTTTTATTTGGATGATCTGTTCTTTCGTATATATCTCTATATATTTGTATATATTATAATCCGTATACTTACCAATACCTTTACAATTAGTAACAGACTGCTTGAAAGCCTCCTTCATATCTGGTGGGTACATTATGTCTACCTGTTTTATTGCGGCATCGTAACTGAACTTTCCATTTTTTACCTAAAAACCATGAAGATGAAAAATTGAAACATATGGGTTTTATTTACATAATGATCAACTAAGTACCTCTATGATGAATAACATATAGTTTAATACATGTTATATTAATCGTATCACGTTATTTAGAAAAAACGTTTTGAAATTTCTCTAAGTTTGCGAAAGGGGACGATCTTCTGTGCAATCAAGTAATCAGGACTCTAGAACCATTGCCTTGATAAGTTGTGTTGTGTATAGTCGTGATATGTATAGTTGTAGTATAATTGTTGTAGTATATATACACTATATTTTTAATATTCTTAACTACACACATATGAACACGAAACTTTATCCCCAAAATTTATGGCGTTCATCCATCACCAAGCTTATGGTTATAAATGGAGGGAGCCGCCGTTAGGGAGCCTTACGGTGTTTTTGGGGAGCAATACCAGTACAAGCACCAGATGCGGCAGGTCTCACTGATGGTCTAATATTAACGACACGTACCGTGTGAACTGTAGTCCACTGCCTCTTGTCCAGATAGGTGTAAAGTCACTTACTACCAGTGATCGCAATTAACTACTCACGAATTGATCTTTATTCGAGACATTGGATAAGCCAATTCCCTCGGTTTCCGAGGAGGTGCCGAAGCTAGAAGGCGCGCTCACATTTCGTACTTTCATTCATCCTCCCAAGTTCTCCTAAAGCTACTGGAGGTGGAACGGATTCACAGGAATAATACCGGGCAGACGCACATTGCCCCACCGACCTCAAATTCAGAAACACCGTATGACATAACTCTGGCAAGAACTGCCATGCGACTGGCTAGTCTGTGAGCCCAAAAGGCTTGACCGAAAACCCGTAGTTTCTCTGTAAGCCCCATCTACTCGGATCCAGTAGTTATATATGAAACACATATAAACAATAAGAAATGACCAAAAAATAGTATGACGAATTTATATAAATAAATATATTCATTATCATCATCATTATAGGAGTCTTAGAAAGTCCTCCACTAGACATAGGCCTCCTCAAGAAAAGGGGATTTATTTCATGTCAACCTGGTGGCAAACGCAGAGCAAGAGCAGTGAAAATAATACAGCAGCCCATCCCCGCCCTCTTTCATTTAAGCTAGAAGTTTCGGGCGGATCCTGCCATCTGGCGTTTTCGGTGCTTCAGTCGCCTCTTGTGACAGAGGTATGTACAAAAGGAAGTTTTATACATTCAGTCTCAAAAAAATAGAAACAGTCAGAACAACTCTCCAACTATCTGGAAATATATTGCACTCAGCCTGAGTTGACACAGGTATGCGTTATGCCAAATAGACAATATGTAGACGCAGATGATGTTCAAGCAGCTCCGGTCATTGAACTCAGCCACGCAAAGCTTTCACCGCTATTAATGGTAATTTTTCATGACACTTCATCTCCCTCGAACACATACCTTATTTTACATTTTCTTATTTTTAATGCGGGTTAGCTGTGACTTGAAATTCAGTGTAAGCCGGGGTCTCACCGAGCATTCTATGACATGTTGTTAGTTGAGCTACAGTGTGTGATGTCACAGTATCAAGCCAGTCATCGTGAGAAAATCGCTTAAATTTTATTCATGCGGAGTGCTTTTTAAATTATCGTTTAACGTACATCGTTTAAATATGATCCTGAATAGATTACCGATAGAAAATAAATTTGAACTCGGATATGTTATTATTGGTACTAAATAATGAAAGAGTCTACTCTTACACGCAGATCCGAAAACCAAACCGAATGCCATAATAGGACAAACACAATTGCAACTCTACGCTATAATATCTAGGCTGATTAAATTGAAAGTTTACAATCTAATTAATTTTCTGATATTAACGCATTTACTATTTATTATAAAACCACTCTTATAACAGCTTTAAAACGTGGTATAATTCCTTTTTCATTTATTTGTTCGATGTTTTGCTAATGGCAACCGTTCTTGAAATTCTTGAGAAGGAAATAAATAGAAGTTAAATAAACAGCATTTTAAGGCCGTTAAAGAGAAGTTTTATTACAATTGATACTTTATTAAAATTACTTACGAGCCCTGATAATTGGTAGATACATGCCAGATAGCACATCACATTTTTATCCTCAATGAATTGTCCTATAGTTGCTGCAGCTACTTGCTCTAAAACAAACGTAAATATTATAATATACAATAAATTAATATAAGTATTTTACCTATTATAAATATTCCGAATATTTTTAGCATAATTAACAGCATTCTTCAAAGTTATTTTAAATGTAGTATTCTAACAATATTGATAATTGTTTCTTTCGCACTTGTTATACTACTCTTTCGCTTTGCACCCCTTGTCACCACTTCTGCTTCATGTTTCATTCTTAAACTGCGATCTCTATAAAATTGTTATAAACCAAGTAATTTAGCATTTAAGAGAACCCAACATAATTTATCTTAAATTCATTTCTTTCTCTTCCTCTTTCTTCAATTATATTATAAGATTTTCTTTCTCTTTAATAATATATCCATATCTGGTATAATAAAACATGTTATATATATATATATATATATATATATATATATATGTATGTATGTATGTATATATATAATTTATATATGTGTGTGTGTGTATGTCTGTGTATATAGTTTGTATATAGTTTTTGTAATAGAAGTTATTTTTATTAATTTTTGTTAGCATTTCGTTAAAATACATAAATTACACATGATGTGGACCTCATACAAAAGGTCATTTTACTCTCACTTATTAACACCGCCAAATAGCAATGCTCGCATTGCTATGTTCCGGTTTAAAGGTTGATAGATGTAGTGGAATTCCTAGATATTGATATCTATGTATAATATAATATTACGAGCGTCTATATGCTGCTGTGACGCTTACTATTATGCTTACTATGTGTTTATCCGGAAAGAACTTCTTCATTATCTACATAACCGATTTCCATCAATTTGTGCTTACTGTGTACAGATTGATCCAACAATTTTTATATCTCAATATATATACGCATGATCAACATTACATAGTTAAGACAGGACGATATTTGTCGGGTAGTAGGTAGTATTATATATTCAAGTCAAAACATAAAACACAATCTAATATATTAAATTCTCATGTGACGGTGTACGTTATTGAACTCCTCTGAAACGGCTCGACAGATTGTCGTGAATCTTTGCGTGCATATCTAAGCTAGGGTGAGGCTAAGATTTTTTATTTTATTTAAACAATTTTTTTTGTTTTTATTTTTAATAATATATACAAGCCTAAATTTTCACCCGTCTATCCCCAAACTTCTATTTATTCATAGTGATTTTAGTAATTTTATATAATTTAATTGACAGAACAATATTTGCCGAAACAACTAGTAATATATAAAATACTAACCTTTCGAAAATTAATAAAGTTACATACTCTTCATATTAGCATTTTGGGATTGTTATTAATCATTTTTTACTTTTAATGCTCTTACCTACTCCATTGCTAAAACACTTATATTGACTTCAAAAACTATATATTTTAATATTTCAAGTAATTATAATACCTTCCGTAACATCTTTTATTTTCCCCATACAGGATTTTTTCATAATATTTCCAGTCTTCCTCAACTGTTGTCTCGATAGCTAAAAGAAAAACATTAACCGATGGGATAATCCATACAAAACTCAACATCAAAAAAAAATAATATATAGAAGTCTTAACATAGCCTACAAAAGTAAACGTTTGTTTGAAATGTGGTACAGGAACATGATTTCCTTGTGAGGTTTGAAGTAAGAGAAACAATGATTGAAAGTAACGATTAATTTGATAAAATAACCACGGCCTCAGTTAGCGACGATCTGGTGGAGTTGTGAGGTACCGGCAGATACCTACCTCCCCCTTTACCAGGTGTCGCAAGAGGCGACTAACGTACCACAACCAACAGACGGTGGTATATCCAGTAACAGAGTAGCTATAATGCAACTGGAGATGGGTAACCGTCGCGAAACACGCTCTGCGATTACCACGACATCATGAGCAAAAATCCTCGGGATGGCTATATCCAATAATGAACTTCTAAAGGCTGATACGGTGATTAAACATATGTTATCTGCACATTACATAAAAATGAGTGTATACACACCATTACAATTGTAATTCTAATTGTACTTCCATCGATCCGCTTATCATGCCCATAGTGTAATGTAATTGTAATATATTGTTAGCGAAGCTAGCTTGTAGTTAGTTCTTACATATAGCAATACCCTCGCAGGGCGTCACGTGAAACTCTATTTTATATTGATTTTTTTCACCATATTCGTGTAATATAACAAGCAATAAATTAATTTGAATTGAATTACATACTTCAAGGGAGAGATTATAAAGAGATGGGCGGAATGCGAGTGATAAAATACAGGGCCAAGAAGTAGTACTAGTAAAACTGATCAGTGAGTTGGTTCATTTAATTGTAAAGCAACCGGCCTGGAAAAGCCATTAATAACTTATATGCCAGTTACACATTCAATACTACTGGATATATTACCTATACTGATGGATATAGGACTCCTGAACAATGGAGATTTTGCCCATAATTGCGCTGCGCTGGTGCGCTCTGCTTTGGAGGTACACTGCTTTCGATGGATATACCGCCATCTGTTGTTACCGGTACTTCGGTCACCTCTTACAATACCTGGTGCTGGACTAGGAGTCGTAAGAAGTAGATACCCACAGCACATGTTTACGTTTGTACAACTATAAACGTTACTCCAGCAAAAATAGAAAATCAAATATTTTCTCTGTTTATTTGTTGGTAGGTAGAGTTATAAAGTATAACTAAGGCTGTTTTTATTTCTCAAAGTAAACAATGTCCGACTTTATAGGAATGGGAGATCTATAGGGGATATAGAAAGGGATTATTAATTAATCCTACCTTGCTTGACACGGTAAACTAAACCAGATAGGCAACAGTTTTAATGTGTCTCTTTCCGTATATACTTTCACATACGCAACAAAAGGGCACCTTTTATTAATATGAAAGTAAGAAAGTAACGGTCTTAACTCGCCTTCTAACTCATCTTTATTAGCCTATACACCATCCACCAGCCACACAACATCTCGTACGCCTAATCCCGAAATAAAGCGCCTAGTAGTAGTAGTAAGTACTTGTGTTACGGACATCAGATAACAGAGGAATTACAAATATAGTACTTAAATACTTATATTAAACACCCAGACACAGAACAAATACAAATATCATCATATAAATATTTGTCCTGGGTCCTTGTACCGAACCCACGACGTTTGGCGCACAAGGTAGGATCACTGCCATCTGCGCCATCGGATCAGTAATATTAATGGAATGTGTATGACAATTTTTGAATGTTTCTTTAAATTATAAATAGCTGTAACGCGTTGAACATCGCCTTATCACAACAAAATAAATAACATTCGTCCTTAAACTATTAAGTCCCTTCACAGACATCGCTACCTTTTTGACACCACAGACCTCTGATCAGCTGATACAAAGGAAAATAATACTACTCTACTAAAATAAAACCTTATCAAATAAACTACTAGATCTAGCCGCCCGGCTTCGCGCGGGTACAATGAATATAAAAATGTTAATGTAGGTTATCCCTAAGAGATATTTACCACCGCGGCCTTCTTTGTAGACTTTTATGGTACACAATAGAGCAGATAATTCAACAACCTCATCATGATATCAGCTATAAGATGTCCTCTGCTGGACTTTGGCATCCCCAAGTAATCTCCAATAAGACCGGTTGTATGCGGCCTGAGTCCAGCGCGATCCTGTGGTTTAGTCAGATCGTCTATCCATCTTGCGAGTGGACGCCCTACGCTGAGCTTGCGATACGTGATCTCCATTCGAGAACCTTATGACCCCATCGGCCATCAGTTCTGCGTACCAAATGCCCTACCCACTGCCACTTAAACTTACTAGTGCAGTACATTATATTGAATTATCTCGTCGGCTTTAATATTTACAATATCTAATTAGAAATTTCTAAAATGATCAGTGTTTCCTCACTGTATCATACGTATAAACCTTACTCTTGAATCACTATATCTATTTTGAAACCGCATTAGAATCCGTTAATAATTTTTCTTAGAATCAGATTACTTACAGCATGACTTCCACATATAAACACAATAAACAGAAATTGCTTCCAACACATTGCCTATACACGAATGTCCAAAAACGAATGCACATTTCTTCGCCTTTCCATTCCATATAAAGCAATGAGTTAGTACTTAATTATATGTCTTAGGTTACCTGCGATGCACTTAGAGCTCGTTAAGGCATTGTTGATCTTGTACTTTAATACGGTGATTTGTAATTTCATAAGTCCTATGTGTGTTTTAGCTGCAGTTGCTTCTTTGTTTATCACTTCACTTTTATTTCATAGAAAATGCTGAATGGTTCTGATTTAAATTATAATTTTGTGCCTATATTTAAGCCACCATGAAAACTTCTCCTCTACTTCTCTCGTCATATTTGAATACACAACCAAAATCTTGCTGTGGAAAATGTATTTTTAAATATTTATTTACCTTTTATCATTTAGAGTATTTTAGAGAATACATTTTAATTACCATGTGATCCGAAAGCAATTTTGTAAAAGAAACAGTAACGTTACACTGTACTAAATACTAGATAAAATAAAGTTATAATAATATTCACACAACATCTCATAAATTGACCTAACTTCCTTCTGACAGTAATCAACAATATAGTATAAAGTAGTAAATATAGTACTGAAATATTTCTATTGCACCAGGTCAACAAAAAAGCTTACAGTTTGCGTAATAGTAAGCGTCACAGCAGCCTTTAGACGCTTCATAATATCACAAGGACGCGTCGCCGTCCTGGTGACTTGAGGATATTATGGCACATGACCCAGTAAATTCACTGCCTTTCTCACCCTTCAGACCGGAACACAGTAATGCGAACACTGCTATTTCCCGGTAGAAATAGATGAGAGTGAGGTACCAATGCAGACGTCCTTTGTATGAGGTCTGCCACATGTTTAACACCCACACACACAATACAATTTTTCTATTAGTCTGTAGGAAAAAAACTAAGTCGCGGGGCAAGAATATTACTGTAATAAAAGAAATATGGGTAAGTAAATTAAATACAATAACAATCTGAATATGTATATTTAAAAGTTATTCAACGAAATACTTTTGATTTTTTCATAATGACAATTAATAACGTTCACTTCTCAAACAAAAATAAAATTATCTGGATCACTATCGTAAATACATTTAGCTGTCCAGTACGACACCTCGCAGATGTCTTTGTATTTCTTAGCTGAAACAATAGTCATTATTTATAAGCGGAAATCTCTCGCCAGATCTGTGTGACTTTAGACGAGTCTGACTTTACACAAATTCCGCAATGCTGTGGGTATAACGTAAAAAAAATATGTCTGCCTATGCGTTCTTAGGAAGTAATATAATTCGGCTTAAAGACAGAGCCGCGTGGGCAAATACGAGGCTCGTGTACGTTATAACGGGATGAATGGAAGTTTTATACATTGTCCTCTTGTGTTTAAGGGACATCTTACTATACCGGCCAATATAGTGCTTGATTTATTTGGTCTAACGCTAAAAATGCCCCCAAATATTAATTCTAATTTCGCGAGAAAGATGCTGTCTAATTCTGTCGCAGACTGTGTCGCGCTCTCGATGACCCTCACAGCTTCTATAAATCCTTTTCTCACGGACACTACACAATGACAAACATTTCACACATTTTCGTGTAGTAGATCACGTTCGCCGTCGACCGCACTAATGCGGGCTTACTCATCCTCTTTATTTAACAAAGAAATAATTGTCAGCAATGACGGCAACTTAAGCCAATACGCCAGAGGCGCCTCAAGTAACAGCCGTCGGCCACGCTCTGATCCCGTGAACGGGAATTTAATCAAGTAAGATTCATAAACGATTTCACCCATCCCTCCGGTGGTGCTGGAATTGACGTTTGCATAATCCAGGTTTAGGTTAGTGCAGAAATAAAACCTACCCGTCCTAATGTCCTATCTTTAATATAAGGCTATAGTAATACCTACCTCTGCACCCGGTTCGTCAAAAGACAACTAGGTACCTCAGTTACATCTTAAGGCGTAGGGTACAGAGGTATTAATCTAACCTGCTGGTAACCACCTAAGTATATAAACAAACCACGTTATTAAATAGTGGATATCCTACTGCAAATATAATGAAGCCCAATGATATTCAATGGATAATCTGGATGATCGTACCCATTAATAGATCATTATTAGAAAAACATATATATCTTTCTGAGAATAGTTGCCGGTACTTGAAAGACAGAACTTGAAGGTAACTAAAGGTCAAGAGAAACAGTATACATATTATATTTGTAAAGAAATAATATTTCTTTAATTTTGAATTTTGCCGCGCTTACTACATTACCAATGACATTGACAACTGACAAGCGCTAGAGTCTGAGGTCAATGGTCAGTTGAGAGGTTATGAAAAAAATAGCATTGTATTAGATTATTGTGATTTGTTAATTAAAATAGATAAATAAGAATAATTGGTGGAAGAATAGACTTTAATTGTCGTTTCTTCGTTTTCAGAAGCAACGCATAAGTTTATTTTTAACCTAAAATTAAAGGATAACCGATATATATTTTAAATATACATGTAAAGAAAACTTCTTTGATTTACGATAAGTATATCTTTGTCGTTTTATTGACAGGGCCACTAGATGTAACGACTGACAGTTGTGACTTTTTGTGGAAAAATATAATTACGATATGTAATTGTGAGACTTTTAAAAATTTAATTATAATTAGAATTTTACTTAGTGGCTTTAAATGTTGTTTCTTACATTATTACAGGTAAATTAATATTTTGTTGAATATAAGAACTTCATGTAATTGTCTAAATGTGAAGAAAATGCATTTTGTAAATAATTCTTTCATTATTACAGAGAAACGCAATTACGTCTTTATTTCATTTATCCCAATTATTGGAATAATATCATTATATATATTTAAATTGTCGTTGTTTAAGATTTTTGTAGCTATGTTTGCCGAATTATGTATTGATTAGGTAATAAGATTGTTCGTAATATTTACCAACTCCCCTGCAGCCGTCTACAGAAGTTTTAGCCTGTTCCTTGACATCAGCCGGGAACATCTTGTCTATCTGTTTGATCATGGAGTCGTATAAAAACTTGTTATTTTTTACCTGGAGATAAAAAATGTTGTTATTGATACGGAAGGCTTTATTTAATGGGGCATTTGTAATCGCACTAATTAAAAAATCGCTACCTAACATAATTCATGATATTATATATAAATGTATAAAGAATCTATAAATTAAACCTTAAAGTTATGTTTACAATTAAAATTTTCAAGGTGATCGTTTTGTACATAGCAGAACCGACGCACAATGGAATATATACCCATAAGATGCAAATCGGTGCGCCTCGACTGCCCAGCGCAAGTAGTAGTGCCAGTAGCAAGTAGTATGGGCCACAATCTCCCTAAGAGTACTACATACGATCGCGCTGGCTGCAAGTCACGTACAAAAGCTTTTGTTAGAAGTTTAAAAAGTTTTAAAGGCCTATCTATATCCTGTAGTAGATATCCTACAGCTGGTATGATGATATAATGTAGGTATCAATAAAAAGTATCAAAGATCACCTATAGCTAGACTAATTGATTGTTGGCATTGTTCAGTACAATATCAACATTTACTAGAACAAAACTAATTTGCTTCAGCTTGAAAATCGTAATAAATGGGTTCGACCGTTTCAATTTATCATTTTAAATGAATTATTTATTTTAAACTTTTTAAAAACAAGTTTCGAATAAAATATTAAGTTGAATCTCGTATTAAAATGAAGAAAAAGAAATTTTCTAAATTTTGATGAACATATAATTGTTATTATTAAACGCTTAGTTGCTTTAATATTTTGAAAATTATTAAAATTCAACCCTTTACACTAACCGCTTGATTGAGCGAGTATATGCATGCCACAAAACACATTACACTTCTTTCTTCCACAAACTTTCCTTGCTCGATTTCACCAATTTGATCTGGAAATTGAGTTATAAGAATACTTTGAGATGTCCATGACAATGATGATGAGGATAAATTACTGCTACCACCGCTTATAAATTAAAATAAGTACTTGAACCAAAGAGATCTGATTATTAAAAACAAATTGTGACTGTATGTTAAATATGTAGTTAAGTATTACATTTGTAATTCCTCTATTGTCTGATGTCCGTAAAACAATACAAGTGCTTTAGGAGACTTATATCTGAATCAGGTGAATGTGTCACATGATGTGTGAATTTATTAAAAAATTTAATCTTTGGGAACATACCTTCAGTGACACCATGCTTCGGCATACAAATTTTCTTTAATAACTTCCCCGCGGATTTCATCTGGTCTCTAGTCATCTGAAAACAATGGATATTATAGACCAGTGACATAAATCGTTCATCACATTTGAGTTATATAATATCCACATCCAGCCCCAAACTTTCTATAATCATCGATCGTTACAGCCATTGGAATTCCACTGCTGGACATAGGCCTCCCCAAGAAAGGGGGAATTTTGTCCATAATTGCCGCGCTGGGCAAGCGTGTTGGCAATTGCAGAGAACAGCTTTCGCGACGGGGATACTGCTGCCCATACCCACCCTGTGCATTTAAGCTACACTGTTTCGGATGGATATATCGTCATCTCTCGGTTCTGGTACCTAAGTCGCCTCTTACGACACCTGGTAAAGAGGAAGGTACTATCTACTCTGCTGGTACTACACGGCAAACTTTAGGGGTGTCAAAGATAAAATGAAAGGAAATTTTAAAACTTACTAGTTGTGACCCACGACTTCAGTGGCGTTTAAATTTTGATATGTATAATTTATTACTTACGGCATCTTCAAACTTTGTCCAATGCGGATGATTATTAAAAATATATTAGTAAACGCTAAAAGCGAAACTATATTTTTTTTAGAGATAATAAATAAAAAATATTAAATGCACACAACATCTCTTACATTGACGTGACTCCGGGAAAAGTAGCTTTAACCACTTATGTTACGGACATCGGACAACAGACGAATTATAAATATAATACTTAAATACATATATTAAAAATCCGGACAAGAATTAATACAAATATTATCACATAAATATTTTTCCTGGGTGGGGTTGTCCGAACCCACGACCTTTGGCGCACAAGTAAGTATCACTACGATTTGCGCTATCGAGCGGGCCCGTCGAAAAAGAGACAAAAGGAGATAAACTTTGTAACTGTTTCAGATTGAAATCTATCATAATTATTGTGATTACATTCGCCGTGGGGGTGCCAGCAGAGTAGATTAGAACATCCCTCTATAGCAGGTGCCGTAAAAGGCGACTGATATACTGAAACCAACAGATGGTGGTATATCCATCTTTACTGGCGTATCTCAAATGCAACGGGGCGTAGATGGGCTGCGTGGGTCACAACGCAACGTTCCCTTTGCCTCGCCTGGGTAGCAAGGTAAACCGGGCTAAACGCAAAGTCCCACCAGGCGACGTCACGCCGCTTTTATAGTGATGGCAATGACTACATTTATCCATAAATATCACAAGGATATCACTAACGTGCTACACGTCCGATCTCGTAGACCGCGTCACGTCTTAGACGACCCTCCCGACAAAATAACCAGAGCAGTACACCGCGTTCGCCGGCGAACGCGTGAAGTCCCTGCCCCTACGAGCGATAACCGACAGCCCTAGGGCTGTCGGGCTCAATCTGTCCGTCCTCTCTTGTTTTAATTTAATTCATTCAACCCCAACGACGGCGACCGAGCCTAGGTCGAGCCTCTAGAGGCGCCCTCGGTCTCGCCGTCGGTCCCGCTCAAATCTCGCGAGCCATTGCGGGCGCGACCGCGCTAAACGCGCGGTCGCGGCCGCGGGGCACGCAGGATTATTACGGGCATCGGTCCTCTCATCTATGAGAGGCCCCGCCCTCTTTTTAGGTGGCGCTGGAATTGACGTCTGAGTAGACCAGCACTAGGTTCGTCCGAAAAAAAAAAAAAAATAACTAACGCGCAACATTCTAACATAAGCATATTATGCCGTATTATCAAGTAAATTCACTGTCTTTCTCACCCTTCAGACCGAAACATAGCACAATGCGAACACTATAATTTGGCGGTAGAAATAGGTGAGAGTGCGATACCAATGCAGACGACATTGTATGAGGTCTACCCCATGTGTATGTCCTCTTTATTACACTGAAAAAATTGGCTGGCTCTTATTCTAATTGACTTAGTAGTTCCTAAGATATATAAAATCAACTTATTAAACAAATTCCCTACCTTTATAATATTAGTACAGATTATTACACATACAGACACACATACAGTATAAGTGTATTTTTGATACAAGACAACTTACCGACATAACAAGAAATCTGCACATAAATATGGAAAATACGAAGAACGATAAAAGAACATGTCGAGGTAACATTTTCAAGGTGTTGTAAAATGTTCATGAGCCAAAAGCAATATTCCCAACAAATACATTGTAGCAAGTGTTTTATAAGGGACTTGCAACTGACAATTAACGGTGTTTGAAAAGTCCGTGGCGTGCACACTTCAGACTCTAAGCGGAATCAACTCAGGGGATACTCTTAAAAAGTACACACCATTTAAAAAATACCTCATTCGTAAAGAGCATTTGACAAGAACTGCAGTGTTAATTAATTCTAGCGATTGTTTCTTTCTTTTATCTAAACTAAGAAGTTAAAATATTTAAAAACCAATAGGTGATTACTTTTTTTTAGTATAAATGCAAGTTGAGAGAGCAATGAAAGTGTGCCAGGGTCGATGCAAATGTTTTAATTTTTAACAATTCCTCCCGCCTGTAGGTACAATCCGCTTGCTAACTGTTGTAATAGACCCAAAATTTATATCGGCGACCACGGTCCTTTGAAACGTCTAATCAGTTCAATTGATCAATTCGATTGCTAGTCCAAAAGCAAAATATATGGAAAATAGTTTATTTAATAAAAATGACTAAAAGATAACATTTTGCAGTTTTATTTTAGGGGACAACAATATTTTTTATATCACAATGCATAATTTCTAATGAAATTATCCAAAGAATATTAGAACAATAGCATCGAATAGTAGTTTGCAAAAGGAGTCAAAGTCTAAAGTACATGAAAGATAGTTTCTTCTCAATCTTACCTTAAAAGAGGACTGTGAAACTGTAAGAAGAACTAACAAAAAGTTTAAGCCATTTCTTCTAAGTCAAATTTCATAACTACATCAACGTCATTTTAAATATACTACTGTTAGAATAGAGATATTAACCATAGAGGGCATTACATAGAGGAATATATAGTGGCTCGTGCAATGAACCTGCATTAAACTAAATTTTAAGCCTAACTTACAAGTTAGATGTCTCTTATGATCTCGTCAGGTCATCAAGGTCGTCAGTATTATGAATGTAATACAATTTAATACAATTCAGTATTTCATATTTCTAAATTATTATTGTTTTATTTATTATTTCGTTGATTCTGAAGTGCTTGTAGTGGGCCTACTTGAATAAAGAATATTTTAATTTGATCTGTACTTTTACCAAAGCACTTTGTCACAATATAAATAGAAGTTTTGCTAGAATAAATCCGAAAGACGCAATCCTATGTTATTTTTTTGCAGTGAGACACAAGCAAGCGCAATAAAACATAGTCTGTGATTCGAAGTGCCAGTCAATGTATTGATATATTGTGGTTAAACCATTTCTCTGATATCTTAGGCTTTGCTCAAACATTCAATGCTCAATGTTTCCACGTAAGCCAAAAGGCAGAATCGACTTAATACGTCACTTTACGATTTCGGGGACGCAACTCTCAAAGACTTATGTAGTCCATACCTCATAACTGAATGTTTCTGTGTTTTTAGGGACAGATGTTCTCACTAGCGAAGACATCATTTACGTCATTGTTTTAAGAATTACGGCACCGCTATTATTTTTATCGACTACAAAAAACATAACGAGGTAAAAAAAATCTCCAATTCTACTCGTATATTAAAGGTTTCGGTTACTTGTACTCTTTAAAGACATTTCTGATTGATATATTGGTCGAATCCAAGTAATTAGACTGGAGCGATTGTGCAATTCCTATCTAGTGTGTCAAGAGTACTGGATTCAATCCCCACCCGAGAAAACATGTACATGACAAATATTTGTGTTTGTTTTATATGATGGTGTTTAATATGTATTTAAGTATTATATTTATTTGTGATTCCTCTATTCGTTATCTGAATTCCGTCAGAAAAGTGCATCAAGCGTCTTATCTCAGGAGTCAGGTATGAGATGTGGTGTACAATTTTATTTATTTAGCTTCATTATCATCATATTAGCCTTAAAAAGTCCACTATTGGACATAGGCCTCCCCAAGATAGAGTGATTTTTGCCTATAATTGCCGCGCTGCGCAGGCATGGGTGGTATCAAACACACAGCGCAACTTCGTGACGAGGATGCTGCTGCCCATCCTCACCCTGTAGTATTTAAGATGCACTATTTCGGATGGATGTAGCGCCATCTATTCGTTTACGGTACCTCATTCGCCTATTACGACACTTTGTGTTGAGGTGTTATTCTACTCCACGGTACCCACGGTACCCCACGGCTTTACTTAGTTCCACATGCTAACAAAAACGAGATCTGAAATAAGTCGCAAGTGTGCTCTCCTCAGAGGATACCCAAATTACTAGAACTTGGTTGACACCAAGCCCCGCCCATTTCTTACACCAGCATTAATAAGATGACATGTATTTATTTTCAATGCTTCAGCATTGCTTTATTGCACAATTAAATTCTGGTGCTCTCATTTTAATTCGCCGTGTATACTATAAACTAGCTTGAGCCCGTGGTTTCGTTCGTGTAGAATTCATTGATAACAAACAAACAAGTAAACTTGTTTATGAAGAACAGATACATTTGTTTTATTTTATGTTTAAAATTGTTAAAATAAAAATTCTTCACATTATTATAAAACATTTATATTTTGATACAAAATACTATTAGGTAATTTAAAAATAAATATGTAAAAGCAAAAAAAACATAGTAAAAAAAAACTAAACATGATTTCTTTGCACTAAGAAGAAAGGCACTACCTATTGTATTTTTATATAGTTTACACAAATTGAAGAATTTAGAAAATAGCCTGGCAATTGTTAAGCACTCAGATAAGCAAAATCAAAAATCTTCTACCTACGTTTACGTTACATTTAATGTTAAAGTCCAATTACGCGTCAGTTAGGGTATTAATTCCTTCCGCCTCAATTATGTACATTACTGTCAAGAGATATCGTAAAGAGGTAACGTGGGTTAACAATATAATCTCAAACTGAGGATACATTCTTTATTCAAATAGGCCCACTACTTACACGTTTGAAACTTCATAAATAAATAATGTAAAAACAGTAATATTCCTAAGATAGGAAAAGTAATCCATACTCGTAATCATAATACAAATTAGAAAACACTGCATTGGTTGCAGCTATGTATCATTGGTTTGGTGAGAGGCAAAGAGACATGTCCTGTTGTAAAGAAACGCTAAATGGTCCAGTAATTTCTCATATGATTAGTCCATTATACCAAAAATTTCTTAATATGAGTATGGTATTACTAAAATATATCCAACAATTCGACCTAAATTATATTGAAGGAATGTATGTATTCCCGTCAATAATATAATTGAACAAAGTAAGGAGTCCGTCAGCAGGATTGGCTATATCTACGTTTTAACATAATTATCATATTAATGTACATCTTTAGGCGCATATAAAATATTAATGTTACAAAAAAAAAGAAGTATAAGAAAAACAAAACATATGTACACTAAAGGTGGCGCCTTAGTGGTTAAACAATTAGGTTCATTTAAAAAAAAAATGTGTCTACAAATGTTTATTTAGGAAAATGTTTGAGCAAAGAGATGAGTAATCTTAGTCATCATAATTAGTACTTAATTATATTGGTACATTTATTCAAGGGAATACGAAGTTGGATGGGTCGGCTTCGTACAAACATTTGACCGCGTGGAACACAGCTTCGCATAGCTCATTGTAGTTGTCCTCTGGAAGAAAATATCCAATTCATTTTCATATTATGTATAAAAATAAAATTCTAGAAAAATTAATCTTATACCGCGGAGTACCGGAACTAGAGGTAAATGACTTACAAGGGTCGTCAGCGTTGGTACCTCACTCCCACCAATACCTACCGTCTCGCATTGCTGTGTTCCAGTTGCAAGAGTAAGAGCGACAGTGAAATTACTGGATAAATGTGACATAGTATCTTCAGTTCACAGGGTTGGCGACACGCTTGAGTATCCTTGTGATGACAGTAGCAGCTATATATTTACCATCAAGCGGACCGTATGATTGTTTGCTCACTTTGTATATAAAAAAACCTCTCCAGCTATACCAGCTATTTATAAATTCCAAAACAAACTTAATAACAACATTGTATTAACAGTCGTATTAAACTTAGCAGTAAAAAAGTTAATATTCATTATATTTTTAAGGATGCTTCAGTACAAGTGAAACTACTCGTATAGTATGGTTTGCCCAACGGTCTACTATTTTGGTGATATCCAAAAAAACAAACAGTACAAAAGAAGGAATAAAGCCATTATCCGTCACAGGCTAAACAGTGTTGCCATACCTATAGTGATATACTAGGCGAAAGCCAAAGATGAGACAAGACAGTCTATCAGATTACTTCCAGGAAAATCTTTCACAATGAACTAAATCACTGGGAAACGGCGGCAGGAAGATATCTCGATTGTAGTCAGAAATAGTTATGCCAATTAAAGACAAATAACGGTGTTCACATAGCATTGCTCTAGTTTGGAATTACAATTGACTTTGTAAATGTACCCCTAAAGTAACAAGGTTGGTTGGTACTTAACAATTGATACTTACGAATGTGAAAGCACTGATCAACAGCCTTTTTGACAGGCGCTCTCATCTCGGTGGGATACAGTACATCAACTTGTCGCGATATTAGATCTCGGTCCAACTTCTCATTTTTGATCTGGAAAAACAACTTAGTATGTAGACGGACCCGGTGGTGCATTCGGTATTTTATATTCGGTTCTTTTCTTACACGCCAAAGGTCGTGGGTTCGAGCACCCAGTACAAACGTACGTGTTGCCTGTTTGTGTGTGTAGACACAGTTACATTCTTATATATAACATTAGTAAGACTATTTACACCTACTAGACCTCATACAATAGGTCGTCTGCATTGGTTATCACTCTCACCTATTTCTACCGTCAAATAGCAGTGTTCGCATTGCTTTGTTACGGTCTGAAGGATGAGAGAGGCAGTGAATCTACATGGTAATGTGACATAATATTCTCAAGTCACGAAGTTGGCAACGCGCTAGTGATCCTTGCGTTATTACGAGCCTCTATAGGCTGCAGTGACGTTACTTTCACGCGGACTGTATGCTTGTTTGTCGACTTGGTCTAATAAAACAGAAGTGAATTAATCTATGTAATCGGGTCTACGTAGCTCTATTTTTGTTGTATTAAAACCGAGCTTATAACAATTTCAAGGTACAAATTGATTAGACACAAGATTGAAGACGTATTGACACATAAGTAGATCGATACTTAGGACCTTTCCTTATTAGGCGGACTACCTCCATACTTCTCTCTTCTTAAATCTATTCTTGATAATATTATTAAAGGAAAGTGCCTATTACGGCTTAACCAATGTACTGATATAGGCGACATGTGGGACGTGTGGTAGAAGCTAGAAGTGGTAAGAAAGGACTTAGGCTACTTTTAATCCTGGTCGTCGAACGGTATCGCGGTCAAAAAGCTAGTATAATAGTACAAATAAAATTGGCCTTACTAGTTACTGTGGTCGTAATACTCAAACTAACATGATCTACAAATTAATTAAGTTAAGATTATCTTCTCTAGTTCTACTTACCACTTGAAGAGTTCGGTAAATACAAGTAATATAACACATCACTTTTGGATCTTCTATGAATACCCCTTGCTCTATTTTATTTATTTTGTCTGTAAATAAAGCACATATTAATTCTAATCCAATAGACTGAACTACAATTTTTTTTAAGTTCAGTTTTATTAACAACGTTAATTACTTTACCTTCTGATACGCCGATTTTAGGAGCACACTGCTTTTTAACAACTGTCAATGTTTTTTTAAGTTGAGCTCGGGTCATCTGTAAGATTATTCTGGATAACAAAGCGTCACATATATTTAAGCATAATTTCTAAATATAAGTCTAATTAGACTTGCAGCTATATTTACTACTACTACTATATAATGAATCACAACAAAGAGAGATATATATATATATGTCTTACTCCATGTATTCTGCGATTAATTAAAATTAATTCTGATAACGTACATTTCAATTCACTTACAACTTGAAACAAAAACACATTGTACAAAACAAGGTTTGTCTCTTCTCATATCATGCAAACAAAGATACAGAAAATAAAAAAGAAATTAATAAAAATAATGACTACAAAAATCGCGCATCACCAATTTCTTCACAAATATTGATAATTGTCTAGTGTGTGTTTTACTTTATTAAACTTATTAAATTTTCATCACAAAATTTAGCCGTCTTAAGAAACAAATAAAATCTTACATACATTTTATCGCATTCTGTAAGTATATTTATTTATTTATTTCTAAACAACTAAAAACTTAATAGGATCGTTTGATCTCGAAATATACGTAATAAAAAACTCACCCCGTACGAACTGTCGCAAAAGACTATCGCCAGAAATACAAACATTAACTTCATTTTTATATACTGTTTACAAAATGTACTTGATTCAACAAGCCGAAATGGACTAAGCTCGGATATGTTAACAGTGTAAAATTTATGGGCGACATCCAAATAGAGATTTAAGGTAACCGCCAATTTAATCGAATAAAATACCGGTTAGGTAAATGTTTTTTCGTAGCCCTGTAGTTAAGTCATTACTGAGTCTTTATTGTCAGTTACTGTTCAAAGCAAACTGTAATTAGGCATTTTTAAATCACTAAGTAGGAAAACAAGCTGACTGAGCTGGCAAGCTTGAAATATCACTAGTACGTGCCAACTTTGTGCCTTCAGACTAACTCTTTGTGTCACCTTACCTGGTACTTTTATTCAATTCAATCAGGAACAGCAAAGCCAATAATATACTGGTAACCCTTAAATGAGGTCTCTCAGAAAAGTTTCAATTATAATGTATATTAAACAATATATATGAGTATCTTGAAGAGAATATTCCATCGTAATCATTATATCAGACATCCACTGATTATTCAAAGAAACCTGCTTAAAAGAGTATGCTGTTGCCACGCTCGGTAGGCGTGGTAGCAACAGAGTCGTAGAACCTATAATTGTGACGGAGATATAGCTGCCTCAACCCGCCAAGTTGTATTTTAGCTACGCTAATTTTCAGGCGCCACCCAAAGGTTATGCGAGGCCGCTGATTGATGAAAAACCCTATGCTAGATTGTTTATTTATGCAATAGCTGAGCCAAGCGCGGCTGCACCCAAAGTACGCGGTTCAGAGTGGGCCCGACGGCTACCACTCGAGGGCGCCTCTAAGACTGCACCTCTGCTCATATGGCATCGATCATCATCATTATCATACCAGCCATTGGAAGTCCACTGTTGTACAAAGGCCTCCCCAAGAAAAAGGGTATATTGCCCATGATTGCCGCGCTGGGCAAACGTGTTGGCAATTGTAGAGCGTAGCTTTCTTCTGCCCATTCCCGCCCTGTATATTTGAGCTGCCTTTTTTTCATAGACATACCGCCATTTGTCGGTTCTGGTACCTTAGTCGCCTCTTACGACACCTGGAACAGAGGGAGGTACTATTCCACTCTGCCGGTACTTCACGGCTACATGGCATCGATACATACAGTTAATTTCTTATTTGCAAAAGAGGACTTAGTGAGGCCGGCCGCACTAAAGCGAACGCAATGTGTTGCTCTAAAAAAATGTGTGTGTGAAGCGATTGTTAAGTGCTAGTAAGAAGGCGATTGTGGGAGTATTGATAGAAATTATGCTATCCGGCGGGTCTCACTCATATCAATTTTTCTTAATTAACAAATATAATGAGGAAACCAGAATTATCAATAAAACAAATGTGATTGGTATATGATATAATCTATATCTATATGGCTGTTCTACTACATTCTACAGTGTACGAGACGTCAGCTTAGCTCTATTAATCAGTATAGATAATAGTTAAATATTTTTGGTATTCTTAATATGTCACTACCCTGTGGAGCCAAAAACATATTTACGCAGCAAAGTGCCTATTAAATGCACGTTCAAGATTTTTGGTATTCTTAATATGTGATTGCCCTTTGAACCCAAATTTGCCCAGTGAAGTGCCTGTCACTTGATTGTGCTATCGTCAATGGTGCAGAGGTTTACCTTTAGCTTACATAGTAATTTTTAAATTAGCGTAGTGAATGGTCACCTTTAGTTTCTTGTGAAAATGATTTGACTTTCAGTACAGAAAATAAATTAATTTACACAACTCATACATTGATTACGTTATAAATACGCTTACAGCACTTATGTTACAAATAAAGCAATCATACATACTTTTAAATACCCAGAAGCAGAACAAATACATATTCTCCTAGGTAAGGAATCCACCATCTTGGGCGTTTAAGATAAAGACACCACTAAATTCGTAATAGGGCCTCTCAAAAGTTACTATAAACTAAAGTCGGAAAACATTAAACTCTTTTGGTTTCATTTTATATTTGTCACGCGTAGAAGATTCCGATCTTTCTTCCGCTCTGTATATCAAAAAACGTATATAAGACCGAAAGTATATAAGACGAAAGTATATAAGACCAGTAAGTGAGTGCTCAGTATTATTTGTTATGCTTTCACTATTTATGACTCAAAGTGCAGCGGCGAATTAAATATGCGAGAACGATTGACAGTTAACTGGCGAAGCATGCATCTGAGTCCTGTATTGTAGTGAGTAAAAACAAAACAAAGCTAAGCGTACGCCTCGTATGCGTTGGTTCTGCTTGATACATCAAGGGAACACGAAGTTCTTGGCGTCGAAGTCGAACAGACACCTCGCAGTCCAGTAAGATGACTCGCAGAGATCCTTGTATTTTTTACCTGAAAATAAATATTATGTTTTAGATAATTAAATAATCATAAATTCCTACTGCATCTCATACGTTGACCTGACTCTGTAGTAAGTCGCTTAAAGCACTTGTGTTATAAATACCAGACAACAGAGGAATCACAAATAAAACATGTATTTATCACCCAGACACAGAACAAAGACATATAACATCATATATATATTTGCTCTGGGTAAGAATCAAATCCTCGACCCGTGGCGCAGAAGATAGAATCACTACCATCTGCGCTATCGGGACCGTCGATACCGAATAATATATTTATACAGTACTATCTGACTTGATAGACGTACTTGCCTAGGTATAAAGGCAAGTAAGTCCTCTAAAAAAGGCATTGCGGTTATAAATCGAAATGTAAATTATCATATCTTTCAATTTGGAGCAAACTTTGAGCAATTTATTCTAAATACCGGTGTTGTTGTTATCATAGATAAACACCGTGACATGTTAATTTTAGATATAATTGAAAGTGAATATATTCGTTACTTAACACGAATGAGAAAAAAATTAAATTGGTTGGTAGGATTAAATAGAGAATCTCGCGAGTGTTATAAATTAATGGTGGTGACATACTGATGTCAAAAAATTATGTACAGTGTGTATTAATTACCCCTTTAATTTGTCCAAATCCTTTCCGCTATTTAGTAATGCCAAATGGATAAAACATTATCTGTTCTGAGTTACGGACACAATGCTTTATTAAGAAAAGTTATAAAAATAAATTAAATCAATGTTTAGGCAATGCCAACACCCTTGCTTAATACGGCAATTATGGGCAACATTCCCCCTTTCTTGGAGAGGCCTATGTTTTGAGTGGACTTTCAATGGCTGGTATGACGATGATGATAGACATGTTGATTTAATTTATTTTTACAGTTCTAGTTCAGTTCAGTTGTATAATAAAACTATTGATTCAATGTATACTCCACATTTGACTGGGCGCACCAAAGCAGTTTCGGTTACAATAAAAGAAATAGTCCCGGTACAAAGTTTTAATATGTTCAATGTAAAGTACAAGCGTTCTAACAAATGTAAAGGTCTATATTTTGCTAGTTCAAGACGACAAAAGTTTATTAAATAATAACCAGAACTTAACTTGTCTATCTTATAAAGACCTAAAAATAATATTTACAAGAAAGAATTTTTCCTACAGTGATATTTTTGTTTAAAAAATCAGCACCATGTCTTCAATGTTGTAGGTAAGTTAGTTATTTTTAAATTTTAACCAAAAAATTGTCTGCATATTGGCGAAAGCATTAAAATATATCCTTATTGTACTTACTAACATCCTTGCAGTGAGCAGCGGCCAACTTTACTGGCTCCTTCAAATCTTCAGGAAACATCAGATCGACTTGTTTTAAAGTCGCATCATAATTTAACTTGTTATTTTTTACCTGTAAATATTATTAGGGCATTTCACATCTCGGTTTTGTGGGTACAATACCAAAAATGGCTTGACTATTAAACATGTTCAGTGAAATAACTTTGTATAGCATCCTCATCACGAAGATGTACTTTTCAATTGAGATAAGTAGCTTAGTGCGCTTGTATACCAGGCAAGTAATGTTTCAATCAATATATCATTCACACATATTCTTCATATGTTTATCCTGAGTGGAGATCGAACCCTTTTGTACACCAGGTATAAACTTTGCAGTATTAGATAGATAATATAAGTAGACACAAAGATTGTTATATACTGTACTATTAATATTATTTTTATTATATATTATAATTATTATTTAAGTTATAAATTATTATACTATCGTGTAATAATTTATAACTTAAACAAGTATACATAAAGAATAATTAATACATTAACTCACAATCTGCATCATATTGTATATACAGGCGATGTAGCACATTACATTGCGTTCTTCTATAAATATGCCTTGATCTATTTTCCCAACTTGATCTAGAATAATCGAAAAACCGTGTAAATAATTTAGGTTACCGACTTATTATGTGAACTAGGTATTATAGCAATTTCTAACTTATATTTTTTTATTCACACGTCTCAAACTGTACGGTGGCTACCCGAGAGGAGGTCGAGCCTAAGAGGCGCCCTCGAGTAATTGTCATCGATCCCGCTCAGATGCACAGAATAAAATGCGGGGGCAATCGAAAAAAAGACTTTCTCATATTGTAACCCGTGTCCAGGACAAATAAGTCAATACACTTTTGTTACGCATACAAAGAAATCACAATTACAATACTTCATCATCATCATCATTACAGCCATTGAAAGTACACTGCTAGACATAGCCCTCCCCAAAAAAAGAGAGAATTTTCCCATATTTGCCACGCTGGGCAAATGCGTCGGCAACCGCAGCCGCAACTGCATTTGCGATGGGGATGCTGCTGCCCATCCCCGCCCTGTGCGATTAAGCTGCACCGTTTCGGGTATGTTTACCACCACCTGTAGGTTTTGGTACCTTAGTCGCCTCTTACGACACAGAGAGAGGTACTATTCTACTCTGCCGGTACCTACCGAGAAATTACAATACTTAAATATACATATTTAACAGACAAGACAGCATAAACACACAAGAGTTTATTATAGAACAAGTGGTTTTAAAAGCATTCTCTCGCACGTACGCTAAGGTTGTGGAATGAGCTGTCTGGAGAGGTTTTCGCATAGGACTACACTAGGGAGTTCTTCAGAAAGGTAATAAAGAGGATTTAATAAAACTACTCCTTTTACAGGTTTTTACACGTGGCTACCTTTTATAAAGCTAACCGAACCGCAAGGTACCTGAAATATCTTTAACACCGCATTTTAAAGCCATTAGATGAGATGCGTTAGAAAAAATTAGAGTTTTTTATTAGGTTGGCAACACGTAAATGAGGCTTCAGTTGTAAACTACAATTGGCTATCAAGCAGGCCACATTCTTGTATGCCACCTTTATGGTAAAAAAATGGAAATGCTGAATGGGAATATTCTTTCCTGGGGAGGCATATGATGATACTAATATTATTAATGTAAACGTAATTTTGTCTATCTATTGCGCTTTTGTTAGTGTAATTATTTTGAGAAAATTTGGCATGTGAACTCTATTAGAACATAACACTTTCTGGGAACACTACATTTTGTAGGAAATATCCAGCATGTCACTTAATACAGTAAATCCTATGCGACGATAGTAGCGAAAGAAAAACTATCTGAAACAAATAAAGTTTATTGTTATTGTAAATCATTTTCATACCTTCAGTGACACCATTTTTTGGCATACAAGATTTCTTCATCAAATTTCCAGTATTTTTTAGTTGAGCTTTTGTCATCTACAATAATTATACATATTAAATATAATTTTTTCTCTTTTCAGTAAATATATCTATAATTCTAAATCTTAATTCCATTTTATTTATACACAATTTAACGGAATAATAACATTATTTTCACGCTTAGAATTTTTATCAAACGCGACTTTTATAACGGTGGACGCTGCAAAATCACATTAAATCACGCTCTGTAACTGATACCTGATATGAAACCCATATGAAGGTTTTACAGAGCAACGTTACATACGTTCACTCACTCACTCATCACGAAATCAGAGAGAAAGGAGTGTTAGGTGTCTCAAGTTTTGCGTTGGGTTCCATTTAGAAAATAGATTTTATGCAAAAATCTACCCACAGCGGGGTATAAACGAGTGACGTAATTGGTATGGAACTTCTTTAATTTTTATAGTATACATTTAAAATTATAAGAATATCCTTATTATTTAAAAAGAAATAAAAGGTAGCAAAAAATGTTCCTAAACATTTTGTAACAAATGGTATACATTTATATGGAAAATCTTTTATTTTTAAAGCTATCGACTCCAAACTTAAATAACTCTAAATTACCGGGTAACCGGAAGTAGTATAAAAACTTTCAATGTTTAGATTTTTCGGATATTTTAGTTTTTAATATTCTACCTAATATCTTTTTAATATAATATTTTTATTCGAGCACAATGTTTACAATAAAAAACAGTTTACACACCATCTCGTTCATTTACCAGACTCCGAGATAAAGCATAAAGCATTATGTTACGGATATCAGACAATTTAAGAATTACTAATCCTTATAAAACATTATAGTTTAATATTTAACATACAGACACAAAGCAAACATTAACATATAAACATATCTTCACATAAATATTTGTCCTGGTCGGCAAACGGACTCGCGACAAGATAGGGAAGCTACTGTATAAGCCGTCTACAAGAAGTACTCCTAGAAAAAGGTATCTACTACTTAGAGAGATATTTATTATAATTAGATTATTACTAGATTATGTCTGTATATCGGGTGAACGACCGTCTGATTCAATCTCTTTACAAGGATTGTGCTGCTTGCGTTAAACTAAACGGTGCCTAAACTGAATGGTTTGACATCTATAGAGGTGTTAGACAGTGATGTGTAGCATCGCCTTGGTTATTCAACTTATTTATAGACAACTGTTTGTCGAAATTGAAAGCCTGTAGAAGTGTATTAAGTATGAATGGGTTACTCATCAAATGTCTTCTTTACGCTGATAATCAAGTACTGTTAGCATGGTCAGCTGAAGAGTTGCAAGAGATGGTAACAATTTTGCAAGATTCCTTTAGAAGGCAAGGCATGAAAGTAAATGTAAGTAAGACGAAAGTAATGGTAAGTGAAAAAGAGGAAAGTATGACAAATTGTAAGATTGTATTCGATGACATGAAAGTTGAACAAGTGGAAGAGTTAGTGTATCTGGGAAATGTTTTACGAGAGATAGATAGTATGAAAAAAATATAAAAACGGAGAGTGAGAGCTGGAATTAGTGTCAATAGGGTCCATTGCTCCAAAATGCTTTTATGGGCTGCCAAAATGTGTCAAAAAGGGCATGACTGGTTGTTTATAGAGATGTTTTGGTTCCAACCCGGACATATGGAAGTGAATTTTGAATATGGCAGAACAAGCACGAGAGTAGAATAAATGCTGTTGAAACGACAGCACTTCGAAGTATGTATGATGGGAGTTTAAAAAATAGATTGAAGAATAGTGTAAAAAGAGAGATAATATTGTGGCAACAATATAAAAAGGCACGTTGAAATGGTTTGGACACATACAAAGAACGGTTGAAAGTAGAATGACTGCACAAATATATAGAGCGGAAGTTAAAATCGGCTACTGTCTATTTTTATACCCCTTAGTTATAAATTTATCCAACCGTAACACCTTTTTTAACTTTTTAAGGCTTGATATAAGAATAATTATCATAATTATAATCTTACCGCCCACCCACAACCGATCAACATCAAAATAAACAATCCTTGCGAAATAAAAACACTTTTTAAATCCATCGTGAACGACTTAATGCGTTAAGAATAATTCCCTAGCGTATATATAAAGTCATATCTACTTACACACTTATTCTCTAATTACACCACAATGAGACAGTTATGACAGCTCTTTAGCCTAATATAAGCTGTTAAACGCCTCATTTTGTCTTAAGCCAGTAATCATTGGACTAGTTGATGTTTTAAACTTGGCTCCGCAAACACTAAGTACGCATTATTCGTTTAGCAGTTGTCCTAAGAACGTGAGACTGCTGTTTTGTGTGATGGGCATTTGTTTAAGCCTAGTCCACGTAAAAGTATGTGACAGTACCGTTTCAATCGACACTAGTTGAGAAGATAGGATGTATTAATCATCAGTATATCAGCCATAAGACGTCTACTGCTAGACTTATATATACCCCCAAGTAATCTCCAATAGGACTGGTTGTATGCGGCCTGTGTCCAGCGCGGTCCTGCGGTTTTATTCGTCTGTCCATTTTGCGGGTGGACGCCCTACGCTGCGCTTGCCGGTACGTGGTCTCCATTCCAGAACCCTACGACTCCATCGGCCATCGGTCCTTCGTACCAAGTGCCTTCAATTATTACCTCCTTGGTTGCAATTTTTTTAATAATTTTTATTGGGACAGAAGAAGAATAACATTTTTGCGTTTTAAAAAAGCATCGATCCTTTGCAATCCTTATCCTTTTCTACCTATATATTCTAATACGTGAGGTTACGGTAGAGCAGAGTAGTGTCTCCCTCTGTACCAGGTGTAAGAGGCGACTGAGGTACCAGAACCGATAAATGGTGGTATATCAAATCTAAACAGTATAGCTCAAATTCCCAGGATGGCGATGAGCAGCAGCATCCCAGTTGCGAAAGCTGCTCTCTGCGATTGCCACCGCGCTTACCCAGCGTGTCAATTATGAACAAAATTCCCTCATTCTTGGAGGCCTATGTCCAGCGTTGGACTTCTAATGGCTGATATGATATTCCACTAGCTAAACCGACAGGCATCATCCTGTCTTACCAATTCTATTACTTATATGTTAATCTTAAAAAAATGCGGCTAGAAATAAACTATCCCCACTCTCAAGTTAAATCAACAGTACGCAATGATTTATTACAATCGGTTCAGTATTTAAAAAGTTCATACAGTACAAACACCGTGACACGTAATTTTTTATATATACAGATATACTGCGTCCGGAGTGTTATTTATTTATTGAACTTTATTGCAAGTCGAACTACATGTAGCGGAGTTAATGACATCTAGCACGTCCATAGTCAAGCGTTAGACGAAACAGTTGTTACAAAAATATAACATTCATATTTATGGCCAGTTTTTAAAGTCAGTTTTTATTATTACATTGATCTAAACCTTCATCACCAGCTATAGAGTAGCCACTGCTGGACACAGGCCTTCACGAGAAAGGGGGATTTTTGCCCAAAATTGCCGCGCTGGGCAGGCGTGGTGGCAATCGCAGTGCGTAGCCTCGCGCCGGGATGCTACCCATTCCCACTCTGTTGCATTTGAGTTACACTCGTTTGGATATACCGTCATCTATCGGTTCAGATACCTCAGTCGCTTTTTACGACACCTGGTACAGAAGGAGGCACTATTCCACTGTGCCGGGACCCCACGGGTAAATTAGTATATTATATAACATTATAAACATATTGTTATATGGTCTAATTTGGGATTAGACTAGGTCAGTCATTCGGTAGGTTCACCCGAATTCACCCGGTACTACAACCCGGAACAGCAACAAACAGCGAATACTGCTATTTGGCGGCAGAAATAGGTGAGTGTTAGGTACCAATGCAGACGACCTTTGTATAAGGTCTACCTCAAGTAGTCCCTTTCTTCTTCTCTCACGCACGCAAATACTAATTTTCCTGTGTGTGAGCAAGCATCCTGCAACTACAGTGTGACCATTTTGATGAAATCTCCGCCATATTGTGTAATATAATGCGCCCGATGACGCAGATGGATCTTGTGCGCCAAAGGTCGTGGGTTCGATTCCCACCCAGAACAAATATTTATATGATGATATTTGTGTTTGTTCAGTGTCTGGGTGTAATATACACACATAAATATATACATAAGTACTATATTTGTGATTCCTCTGTTATCTACACACCGTTACGCAAGTGATCTAAGCAACGTATCAATGTATGAGATATTGTGGAAATTTGGCATTATTGTCAACTTTGTGTATTTATATATGTTAAAATACATTATTTTAAATTTACGTTCTATTTATCTATATTTAAGAAATAAATAGTACGTACCCATATTTAAAATACAATTTTTTCATATACATAAATACTGAATATAGTATATTCTATACATATATATGTATATTTATTATAATTACATACATTTATGTTTACATTTGGTGCACATTATGAATGACAAATGGTAGCCCTAGGTAAAGCTTTTTTCTGAATGTTTCAGAAATTCACCTTAATTTTAGGAAGCATTTACCCTTTCTTTTTATGTTTTTCGAGAAAACTATATAGATATATTTCTAACGATTTTCCGGTAACAAGTTTAGCTTTTGGTCTCAAGTTTATTTGTTTCTAGCATACAAGTCAGAACATTGTGATGTGTCAATCCCCACGCAGATATTGTTTACAGTATTTGCTAGAATAGCCAAATCGAATATATACACATTTTTATACATAAGTTTTATACATTAGTTATTATTTTGAATTATTTAATTTTTTAATCTTTCTTTTTTAAAAAAAACTATTCCAACTATTTAATTAATGTTACACTTATATCTTAACAGAAATATTAGTATAACCTGAAATTTAACGAACTCACTTAGATCTTGATAGATTTTAATAAAACCTTAAACTAACTTAAAGATACTTAAAGAACCTGAAAGAAGTTAATAGAACTTTACAGAACATTCAACATTTTAATTATTTAATACATTTAAGAGAGCAAAATTATAGTATATACTTTTTATTTCTTACATGTGTAAAGTCTATGTTTTTTAGCTTTGTCTTGTAATATATTTAACCAGTATTCAATAAAGTTGTAAAACATTGATAAATAACCACCGTGTTTTATTTTTGTCGTAATAGATGTTTCTTTCTTTGTCACTTTTTATTTCTAACTTCGTTTCTTACCAAATATAGCGTCACAACAAAAATGAATCAAAACTCAGAAATCGAACGTCTAACGTTATTTCTTGAACTTTGATTAAATTAAGTTAAATCGATTTTTTTTATAAAACTGAACAATCAAGTAATTTTCTCGTAACCATTAAAGGTTGCCTGAACGAGATCATCTTAAGTGTCATTCTGAGTTATATGCGCAGAATATAAAAATGTCTTCCAACTTTAACAATAAATAAATACATAATGCACACTTACATACAAACATACATCACGCCGGTGGCCCATCGGGATAGGCAGAGACTTTGGATCTTCATTTGCTACTATTCTGGCATACCTCTCGCGTCCTTTACTCGCATAAGTTCTTTCATATACTATGCGACAATTTAAAAAAATACCGCGTTGTGCCGGCAGTGTAGATTAAATACTGCGGGAGGTACAATTCTACTGTATTCTACCTGTACGAGGTGTCGTAAGAGGCGGCTGAGTTCCCGGAGCCGACAGATGGCGATAGATCCACCTGAAACAGCGCAGCTCAAAGTCACAGGGCGGAGATGAGCAGCAGAATCCTTAACGCGAAAGCTAAGCTTTGCAATTTTCAAGACAACCTACGTCTTACTACCTACTTACAATGTGGCTAATAAGATGATATAAAATATTTCTACCACTTTTATGTCCGCGACCCTATTTAAGATTCGTCATAACTAAACTAGATATTCTTCATAGTTGCACACATTTAAAAATCTAATGTCACGGCATTTAACACCTCTGCGTAGGCTTCCATTAGAACAATGAGGAAATGAGCAGATGCCCATTCATAATTGGACACTTACAAATTAACTAAACTGTCACGCTAGGGTGACAAACACAAGCACCTATATCCCTATATATATATAGAATAATATATACATTAAAATCTATAATTTTCATTTACATATATATATATATATATGTAAATGAAAATCTATCCTCATTATCCTTAGTAAAGACATCGTGCATGAACGTAACTTTTGGTTATGATTGTATAACTAAGAAATCATGCTTACTAAAAAAATTAAACGCGAAGAATAAATAGAACACCTTTTGACTATATAGTCGTTCGACAGACGGTTCAATTGACTGATATACGTGCAAATTCGTTTTAATTTGATAGTGGATTTTTTATGAGAATTCTAAGAGTAACGTCTGCAAGGCCAGCTAGTAAAACAATATTTTATAAACATATTCCATATTTTTTTTCAATGCGTCATTACAGCATATTTACTGGGTAAATAGATCATAGTAACTTTAGTTCACAGGGGCTGCGGTCAGGTTTACCATCAAGCGGATCATATGATTGTTTGCTGACCTCATAATACGAAAAAAAATACTTACAAAGATCACAACTGCATTAGGTTTTCTACAAACAACTCATTAAAACCTCAGAATCGAACTGGATGCAACCGGTACTGTAAAATATACCTTGGCCTGCCCAAGGTATATTTCTAACAGTGTCCATTAGTGGATATTCTACCAATATGACAAGAAAGAAAGAGTAATAGAAGAAGCCTGCATCAAGCTCGTAGATATCCTCACACTCACATAATCAACTTGTAAGGTTAACTCATTCTTTGTAACGTCAGCTACATCGTACACAACATATTTTCCTTAACCTATCAGACCAAGTCCACTGGATCCATCAAACAGATTGGTGCCAACAGATAAACTAGCGTCCAAAGAGTTGGCATGAGTCAGTAAGAATACCCCACATCATACCAGCCATTAAAAGTCTACTCTTGAACATAGGCCTTCCCAAGAAAGCGGGTATGTTCCCCAACCCTAGCGCGCTGGGCAAGGGTGTTGGCAATCGCAGAGTACAGCTTTCGCGACGGGGAAGCTGCTGCCCGTCCCTACCCTGTACATTTGAGCTGACTTTTTTGCATGGATATACCGCCATCTGTAAGTCCTGCTAACTTAGTCGCCTCTTTCGACACCTGCTACAAGGGAAGGTACTATTTTACTCTGCTGGTACCTCACGGTTTAGAGTGAATACCCCACGCTTATATTCTAATATCTAAAGAGGTTAATTACCTTAAAATTACTGTCATGTTTGTGAATATCATAAATCCTAAAAAGGCAACATAATGTCATAATTTTCATTCTGCCGACGGGGATGACTATTCCTATTGCAACATAAAAATTATAATAAAATACATACTACCCATTAGTATGTATTTTATAATAATTTTTATGAAAAATAAATTTATAATAAATGATATGATAAATAAATTTATTTTAAAGACCGACCGACCAATATTGACACTTCTTTATTAATCTTGGAAAACAGAAAAATGTTAAAAAATAAATAAACCGCAACATGTTTTATTATGACTCGTAACTGAACGTAAAAAAAAACTTTTTATTAGTCCAGGTGGACAAACAAGCATACAGACTACGTGGTAACAAACGTCACACCAGCCTATAGACACTCGTAACATCAGAAGGATATCACTAGCGCGTTGTCTACCTTGTGATTTGATGATATTATGTCACAATACCCAGTATTTTTACTGCCTCTTTCACCCTTTTTAAACGAAGTACAGCAATGCGAACACTATAATTTGGCGGAAGAAATAGATGAGAAAGAGACCAATGTAGACGACCTTTGTATGTGGTCTACCTCGATGTATTATGGTACTGTATGTTGTATATGGTATAATCATCATCTTCACAAGCATATCAGCAACCAGGCGTCGACTGCTAGACATAAGCCTCCCTAAGTAATCTCTAATAGGACCGTTCTGTATGCAGTTTGTGTCCAGCGCGAACTTTCGGTTTTAGTCAGATCGTTTGTCCATCTTGCGGGTGGACGCACCACGCTGCGCTTTCTCGCGTCTCCATTCCAGAACCTTACGACTCAATCGGCCATCGGTTCTGAGTACCAAATGCCCTGCCCACTGCTATTTCAACTTACTAATCCAGCAGGAAATGTCGGTAACTTTGGTTTTGTGACGAATCTCCTTATTCCTGATTTGATCGCGCAATGAAACTCCGAGCATTACTATCCACAGCTCGTGGTATTACACATTGGTCAAAATCTCTCGACTTGAGACACTGAGGTAAGTCAGACGAAAAGTATATATACATCAAACTGCCTAATATACTTCTCATTCTCGTATGTACATTTAAGTGTTGCCTGAATGAGATCACTAAGATCATGTTATCGATATACACGCAAGTGTAAAATAAAGAATACATCAAATTTTCTGTAAGACTTGATTTTGAATGCAACTACACAACTACTACAAAAAGTCCCCATCTCATGGACGTGTTGGTCACAGTACAAATCAGAACTCATCGTATTGGGTATGACGGATGCCACATGTCAATCGCCGCCCTGCTATAAAGCCTTTGAGATCGATCAAGGCCCCCTACCAAATCAGTCATTCATAACAATGCTCCTCATATCTTTAGCTAAATTTTTAGTGATATTAGCCATTTGTGAAGCGGTAAGTAGCAATACTAATACTTTAAATACTACCATTTTTTAGTTTACTTCTAATAATAAATATATACTTTTTAAATGGTTTTTTGTGTTAGTAACTTTTCTAAAAATGTCACATTTTATTTCCCGGGCCCGAGGACGCAGTGGTAGTGATCCCATCTTGGGCACCAAAATCACGATCGTGTTTTGCATCACCACCTAGAGCTCATATTTATATGACGATCTAAGTATTATGTTTGTGGGCCATGGAGTACCAACAGAGTAGAATAGTACCAACCCTGTACCATATGACGTTAAAACAAATAAGTTCAAATGTACAGGGCGGAGTTGGGCGGCAGCATCCTCGTTGCGAAGGTTACTCTCCACGATTGCCAACACGCTTGCCCAGCGCGGCAATTATAGACAAAATTCCCCGTATCTCTATGCCCAACGGTGGACATCCAATGGCTGATATGATGATGATGGTGATTATGTTTGTGTTTGTATATCCCCTGTTTTATGATGTCCGTAACACACACTGTGCTACTTATCTCATAGTCAAATCAATATTTGAGATATCGTATGAATTTATTTATTGAATATATCGGAATGATAATAAATACAATTATTCACAGAACATCTTATACCTGACTCTGTAGTTAATTTGCTTAACAGTAAAATTACATACAAAATAATTTACAAATGTATATGTAATGCATAAATACTTGTTCTTTGATGATAATTTATCATATCATGATACCAGCTATTGAAAGTCCACAGCTGAACATAGTCCTCCTTAAGAATAAAAGAATTTCGCTCATAATCGCCGCGCTGGGCAAGCGTGTTGGCAATCGTAGAGCGCAAACAGAGATGCTGCTGCCCATTCCCGTCTTCTGCATTTGAGCTACACTGTTTCGAATGGATATACCGCCATCTGTCGGTTCTGGTAGCTTAGTCGCCTCTACGACACCTGGCACACGCAAAGGTACTATACTTCGCTGCCGGTATTTGACGGCATATATTTATTAGCTGATTGATTATATCGTGCAACTACGGAAATTATAAAAAGGAGAAAAGAACATCTACCGACCGGAACACATATTTCACTGTTTACTTTGGGAGGTTTTATTCATAGAAAATGGTGAAATATGTTTAAGACTTATGTACTAGCAAAAATTCAACTTGTATCAGTGGTCAGGCGGGTCTCAAGCCTGCATATTGTGTGGGACATATACTGTGGGACTGTTCTACCGTTACGGAACTTTCTGTTATATATATTTTGGCCTTTTTTATAGATTTGTTTAATATTGCAAAGAGGTACTTTTATTGAAGGACAAAACGTATTATCTCTATGCATTCAGAGAAATGTAAGTGTTCAGCACATTTTTCTGATTTTAATTGTGAAAGTGTGTGAGGAGGTTATTTGTTGCTCCCTTCCACCAGAACGACTCGACAGATGTCAAAATTTGGCAAAGCAATCTTTAGTAATATTATTAACCCGAAAGTTTATGAGTGAGGATGTATAGATGTGTAGATGTATGCTTGTTACTATTTCACACCGGAACGGCTGAACAAATCTGGATAAAATTAGGCGTAGAAATTATCGATTGTCTAGAGTAATTTATAGACTACTTTTTATTTCATGTTTCCGGGGTGTTTTTCTCTATGGAATCAGCACATTAGCTCTTTACAGTAGATTCGTAGTTTAGGTATCAAGGCATAGACTTCTTTCTGCAACATAATGCAATATGCAAGATATTCTCTTGGTTGATCTAAACTAAAAATCTAGTGAAAAAAGTCGCGGGCGAAAAGTTAAAAGATTATAATCTGGGCATGTCCTGGGTGGGTCCTGTGGGATAAATTTGGTTATGTATTCACAAAGACATCGACATGGTTTATTGCTTAGTGGTAGTAAGTTTTAATACTTTGTTCGTAAACTTGAGTTCCTATAAACGCTACATAAAGTCAAGTTGCAGACGAACGTTAGTCTATATATATAAACATCTTTACATGAGGTAGATCTCTAAGAAAGGTCGTCTACATTGGTACCTCAATCTTACCTATTTCTACCGCCAAACAGCAGTGTTCGCATTGCTGTGTTATCGTTTGAAGGGTGAAAGAGACAATAAAATTACTAGGCGACACGCTAGTGATATCCTTGCAATGACCCCAGCGTCTATAGAATCGAATCGAAATCGTTCGAATGCTTGTTTGCAGACTTCTTAAAAAAAAAATGGAAATTATACCTGTTGTATTGTAATTCCAAATTAACAGTTTTTCACAATACTCATATAAATGTATATAAGCGCCCTTTTTTAATGTGTCTGTCTGTCCATTTGACCCCCGGGTTATCTCTAAAAAGGCAGGACCTATTTTAGCGGGACCTTCACTAGCAAATAACTAATGATATTAGAAGTTATGTGAGCTAGTACAGGAGGAACTAAGCGCATGGGACTACGGGACGCTGTAAGCATTATTATAATATATGAATATAATGTTACAACTATTACATTGCTGCGTTAATAACATAGTCAATGTTTCCAGGAAAACTAAAACTTAGATTTTTAGATTACACGAAGTCAAGGCCAGCCTAGACACGACTGTCATTATACGACTAAATTCTTAGATTTATTTTTGTTTTAGATGACAATGAAGCAGATAAAAAACACCGGTAAGATGATGCGGAAATCCTGCCAGCCCAAAAACAACGTCGCCGACGGTAAGTATGCAGAAAATAATTATTTTTCTTGTTGTATTTGTTTTCACCACCTTAAAACACAAGGTGAAACTTGGTTCCCAACCTTCCCGCATTGTCTGTAAAGCTCTCGTAATTATTGTACCTCCCATCTCTCGGGATAATAATAATTTCTTACATTTTTCTAAAGATTTAGGGCCGAATGTATATTTCTTGCCGTAAGAGTAAAATAGTACGTCTCCCTGTACCAGGTATCGTATATATGTCGGTATCGAAATATCCATCTGAAACAATGCAGCTCAAATACACAGGGCGGGGATGGGCAGCAGCATCGCGAAAGCTGCGCTCTGCGATTGCGAACACGCTTACCTAGCAAGGCAATTATGAGTAATATTCCCCAATTCTTGGGGAGGCCAATGTCCAGCAGTGGACTTCTAATGGCTGGCATGATGATGTACATTTCTTTGGTAAAAGTCCGAATTTTCTTGAGGAAAATTTTGGTAAATGGATTTTGGTAAAAATCTGCTCTTAATCAAAATACTTATAAATGTAATAAAATCATTCATCAAAATAATTGTTTGAGGTAAACTCCGATTTGGATCGATTATATTATCACTAACAGATAGTTGATGTCATAAAAAGAAACAGGGCTAGTTTTACCATTTATTATTGTCACGGCAAGGGCAATTACGCGTGGCAACGCGCGGCGCCGCTAGTTCGAAATCAAAACGATATTTTTGCATAGTGTAAGTAATTTAATACTATTAAAGGGAGTATAGATACTCGGGGTGGGGCGGGCAAGAATCCGGAACTAGCAAAGCCTGTGAGACTAACATTTAATGATCTAGCGTTAACTGTCTTTATTATTTACAGAGAAAATAGATCCGCTTAGTGAAGGAGTGTTCATTGATGAAAAAGAGGTTAAGTGCTACATGGCTTGCATTATGAAGATGGCCAATACTGTAAGTTTTCGATTTTTGGACTATTATTTAACAGTTTTTTCTATAACGAAGTGCTTGGTTCTTGAATTTAAAAATATTGCGAGACAGCCTCAAACCGCGGCATTACATCAAATACCCTAAATAAATTTAATACCATATTTTATATGGCAAATATGGTACAATCGGCCGTGGTCAATCCCCACAGGGATTACAAATATTATACTTAAGTATACCTATAATACATTTTATTTATTCTATTACACAAAGCAGAAACAAAAACAGCAAAACAAAATTTACTCTTAAAATCTATGGGATCTTGACTAACTGTAATCCCAAAAGGACTTTTGACAAACAGCATATAAGCATGCACTTAATTATAAAACTCTTTACATAAACAAAGACAACACCGTGTACATAAGATAAGGATACAGTCTGAAATAGAAGATTAAGGATATAGTTACAAAAAATACAAAACCAAAGCCAAATGCCAACTGCAATAATAATGTCAGTAAAGGGAAAGAATATAAACATAGAGACATGTTACATTGTAAAAACATCACGTATTATCGTAGCCTATAGCATTGTTTGTTCAACTTAAAGAAAAAACAAATAAGAAAACAATATTTTGTCACGCCGGTTGTTCAGCGTGCAGCGAAGGTCATGATCGTTATGGAAAGTTTACGGATCAAATCATTTGAATAATGCTTAGAAAACCATTACAATTATCTCACTTACAACCCACCGCGCAATCTAATAAGGGTCTTGTTGTAATTCCGTTAAGATATCTTATTTATCGAAATTCACTGACTATATTTATTACATAAAACTGATGACAATATGTAATCAATTCCCAAATCAATGAATAATAAGTACAGTTTCATAAGCATCTTATGAACCGTAGTCCTTCCAATGCTGGCCATAGGCTTCCTTAACTGATTTCTATAAGAACCGGTTGATTATAGTGTGAATCCAGCGCGATCCTGCGTTTTTAATCAAACTGTCTCCACCTTACGGGTTTTTTGCATGCGTGGACTCCACTCCAAAAATTTACGGATTTATCGGCCGTCGGTTGTGTGCGTGCTAAGTGCCCTGCTCATTGCCACTTCAACTTACTAATCCGCTAGTAGAGTATGCTAGCGTCGAAAGCCTTATAATGATTTTTTATTAAATATTTCGTAGTACTAGACACAGGTTTCTTCATACTAAACAGACAACCAGCTGTCATTATGATCGATTTCTAGTAGGACCGAGGATTTTTTTTACCTACATTCATCACAACTCTACAGTTTTAGACAGATCGTCTGTCATACTTGTGTGTGATTTTCATTACTTTCATTACTTCAACTTGCTAATCTGCTGGGCTATATCGGTAGCAGAGGCTCTTTTATGGATCTCCACACTCCTGATTTAACTACAGAAAACTCTATTTAGCTCGTTGGGCTACTTGATTGCTGGGAGTTGACTGACTAAGCCTTGAAATTTCAGTGCCATATATCATTGCATGTATATAACACTGGTCAGACTTTCATCTTTAGATTATTTTTATGTATCATGAGGGTGGCAATCAGGCATACAAACCTTCCTGATAGTAACTAGTTAACATGGCCTATGAATGTTACATTCATAAAAACATGCTGGTTGCCGACACTTTGAAAAACCTATTTATTCTCTCTCTTTAGAAATCTCTATTTTTAGATACTGAGGTTTGTTCAGTGGAAGATTTTAAAAACGGTCATAACAATACTTCGGTATACCAGGACAGTGTAATTATGTAAAGGTAGCTATAAAACTTACTTATAATTTCAGATGAAAAACGGCAAGCCGAGTTACGAGGCAGCAATAAAACAAATCGACTTATTGCTGCCCGAGGATCTCAAAGAGCCAGCAAAGGCAGCTGTGACTGCATGCAAGAAAGTTCGTAAGTAGACCTTTTCAATTAATATGTTGTTGTTGATTCTTATTTTTCCAGTCTAAATCCAATGCTATACTGAATTGCATCATGTAAACTAATAAATTCAGTCAACATCTCATATATTGACCTGACTCCAAGCTAAATAGTTTAGGCCACTTGTATTATAAGTCAGGTCTGACGGCGCAAATGGTATTGATCCTATTTTATGCGCCAGTGGTCGTGGGTTCGATCCTCAACCAATACAAATATTGATGTTTATCCTGTGTCTTGGTGTTAAAGATGTGTTTTTAAGTATTATAATTGTGCTTTCTCGGTAGTCTGATGTCCGTAGCACAAGTGCTTCGAGTGACTTACCACTGAGTCAGGTCAATAAATAAGATGTTGGGTGAATATTTATTTATTTATAACAGGCAAAGGTATAAGAAATGTAAAAGTTAAATATATACTACACTCAGAAACAAATGTTCATGACATAAATATTTGTTCAACGCACATTTTTTTATTTTTTGTAGGGTTTTACCTTGACACTCCAGATAGGAGCACTACAGAATTCGCAATATCCCATATAGTTTAGTTATAATATTAATAATAAATTCCCACAACATCTCATACATTGACCTGACTCTATGGTAAGTCGCTAAAGTACTTGTGTTACGGATATCAGATAGCAGACGAACCACAAATATACTAATTAAATACATATATTTAATACTCAGACACAGAACAAATACAAATATCATCATATAAATATTTAATGGGAATCGAGCCCACTACCTTTGGCGCACAAGATAGGATCACTACCATCATCGCCTTCGGGACTGTCATGCTAGTTACTGACAAAATAGACAGGGTCTCCCAACACGCACAGACTTATGTCCCATAGTACATGCGGACATAAAGTCGTCCATTAATAAACGGCCTCGCCTGTCCCTGGGTTAACCATAAGATGTAAAAATGGTAGATGACGAAAGCATATTTCTTGAAAATTTTATTTTTGTAGATTGTAATGATCAGGAAGTAGATCATGGGATCGTCAAGCTTTTTATACTTTTTGTAAAAGTGATCAGGCATATATCATTTTATTTTGTTTTGCTGCTTCAACATTATAGTTACAAATGCTCGTTTTAAGAGGTTACCAGTGTAGTTTCAATATTACACGGTTTTCTTTAGAAAGCTAAGCGGGAATGACAGCACGCATTGCAATATGCTTCTTTTTAAATAAAAACAACCAGTAAATTTCCTCTACTTGATATTTATTTACATAAAGGTTTAAACTATGTTATTATTTCAGCGGACGATTACAAGGACACATGTGACGCGGCGTTTCACGTCACCAAATGCATCTACAACCATAATCCTAGTATATTTTTCTTTCCATAAGTCGATTAAATATTTTTTTTATGAATAATGCCTTTCAATATTTTATTGAAATATCCTGTACTAAGTACTTTTACCGGCGTTGTTGCGACGTTTCTTTCCACGTGTATTCCGTACATCCAATAAGCCAATAAACTTTTAAAATTGTTGGTTTAGTAGATAAGACAAAAATGTAATAATATGTAGCAACAAAAACTTTAAGTTTGAATGTAGCATATATATGTAGTTATATTAGCCGTGAGGTACTGGTGGAGTAGAACAGTACCTCCGACAGCACCAGGTGTCGTTAGAGGCGAATCGGAAACAGAGCAGCTCAAATGCACAGGGCAGAGATGAGCAGCAGCATCCCCGTTGCGAAAGCTGCGCCCAGCGCGGCAATTAAGGACAAAAGACCTCTTTTCTTGGAAAGGCATATGTCCAGCAGTGGACTTTTAAAAGCTGCTATCATGATGATGATAATGATCATTTATAGTTACAATTGACTTTTTATGTAACCCACTCACTCTTCTTTAAGCATGATGACGTGTTAATACAGTTGGATTTATCTATTGCATGACATAGACTGCAGTGCGTACTTATCTAAAATGTAGAAAGACAAAGTTCTAGAATAATGGCCCCTCGCCGGCAAGTGCAGTGTTAGTGGAACGTCTCGGTGGGCAAACACAATTTCGCCCGAACCGCTTAGTGCTAAGCGCACGTCGCATAAAACCAGTTTTATTGGATATTATTTTTAGCGCACGCTTAAATGAATGACAAATCAACGTAGGGCCTAAACTATAATGAAATTTAGCACAGGGGTTCCTTTTATAACGTAAGGGTGCACTTAGAAATTATTTTTGAAAATCGATGTTTTTAAAATTATTTGAATGAATTTCAGAATAAGGCTCTTCATTGAAAGTCATAAAATACGGGTAATTTTTTTTCAATCATCCCTTAAGGAGGTAAAATGACGGTGAAAAGTTACAATAAAAATTTGCTGATACTAAGTTTTTTCTACAAATTAACGCGACTGAAACCGCAAGGCGCTGTATGTAAAAGTTTGTAAGATTATAAAGTCACAATTTTGTTAAAATTTTTGTATGAAGTCCACGGTCAAAATTGCAAATTTATTAAAGAGAAACAAATATAACTAACATTGCTCTCCGACAAATACTCGCCAGGGCTTCAGTGAACGCAGCTAGGACATGACACAGCAAGAATTAACTACCTCATTAAAATGTCAACTGCATTTGATAATGAACGAGCGTTGAGCGATCTGTGAGACCGCACGCAAACATTATCAAATGCAGCACTGATTTTATCTCGGCAAGTTTACTGACAATAATGTATTTGTCTTTGAGACTTCTAATTATTATTTACGGATTGTTTGGTGTACCTACATTTGTAATGACTCGTATATTTTCAACCTACTATTTTTCTACAACAGATTTGTGATCAATATTTTCTACCATTTATAACCTTTGGCTTGCTATTGTCGGGCTTGACAAAAATATTGTGACATGGTTTAAATATTTGCGCTTACTTATTCTTTATTCATTTTTATTTTTGTATTATTAATATTTTTTATTCAAACAAAAAATATCAGGACCACCAATTTCATGATCACAGACGCCATTAAGGACATCATGCGGATTAGGGACGGATATCATACTGAATATAAACTTCGCTAGATAAAAGTTTAAGGATTAAATCAAAAACCATTTTGCAGAGTGCTTGATGTATTTCTTATACAGTCTAATGTAGCCAAATCAGACTATTCCTTAGCGTTAAACTGAGAATCCTACTGTGTGAGTCACTGATTCTTTAAAAGCTCCATTACATTGACACCATATACGGACTATGCCTTATATGTATGTATATGTATATATATGTATATATATGTATATATATATATATGTATTTGTTTTTTATCTATCATATTTCTCGTTTCATTTTCTCGTCTATTTATCTTTTTTGATGAGATTTTCTCCAAAGTAAAATATTTAAGAAGACCTGTATCCTAAATAAACTACACGTAAAGCTCTTAAAATACTAATCTGAATACTAATATCAATGAACAGTGATTCAAGTCCTTTGATCGGATTAAATAGTTTTCTAAGTGTACTTGTGTCATGTCATATATCAGTGATATCAAGGAATGGAAAAAGTTCCAGAATCCGGGTAGTAAAATAATAATATGAAGAACTTACGTTATGTGCAGAATTTTTAAAGCAAATATTGATAATTATATGGAAGATCTTCATTAAATTTTAATATATAAAAGCGAAACTCCCTCACTCAATCATCACGAAATCTCAGAATGTACAAGTGCTAGCAGTCTTACATGGTGCTCACTAAGACGGGATTTTGCGAAAATCCTTTCCTAAAGGGGTGGCAAAGTTGTGGGTTTTCAAATTACTATAAAATCATCATTATTATACCAGCGAATGGAAGTCCTATGCTGGACATAGGCCTTTCCAAAAAAGAAAGAATTTTGACCATAATTTCCGTGCTGGGCAAGCGTGGTGGCAATCGCAGATAGTAGCTTTCGACCTATTTTAATGAAAAAATCTTTAAAACGCATTAGGTTATTTTTAACGTATATATTCGACAGGCCCGATGGCGCAGATGGTAGTGATCCTATCTTGAGCGCCAAGGATTGTGGGTTCGATTTCCACCTAGGCCAAATATATATATGATGATATTTGTGATGTATTTAAGTAGTAAATTTGTGATACCTCTGTTGTCTGGCGACAAGTGCTTTAAGCGACTTCCCACGGATGATATGGGAACTAATTAGTTTATTACAAAGGAAGATTTATACATAGTTAAAAATGTATTAAACTTATTTTCAAATTACAACATAATTGATATTTAAAGATTATATGTATTTTATTAAAACTACTTTTTTCTCGACTTTTAAAACTCCGATTTATTTAAATATTTATTTTACATTTTTTATATTTTTCGCCGAAGTATGTTATATTGTGTTCACCTGTAAACAATAGAACGGAGTGTCTTTATGTAACTGATACTCCTTTGACATAAGCTACAGACAATAATACTTTCAAGGTATAAATACACACAAATATAATGCGCAACAAAGTATGTACATACATACATAGAATACACCCGTGCAAGAGTATTGTCTTCCGGCCCGCGCTAAACACATGCATTTACAATAATGAGCCATTGACACGCGTTTTTTTCTACCGACTGTAATTTGCACCACAGCCAGCATCACACTCCGTCTAATTACATGCAATTTTATTGCATGAAAAGCATTTTTGTTATTACATAAACATCAAACAGAATTATATTACCCCGACTTCGCGCAGGTGCAATAAGGATAAAAATGGTTATATCTCAGGGATTACTCGCATATCCCTAGGAGTTGGGACATATATTACCACGGACGGATTTTAAGACCTTTATTAGTGTATAACACGCTATTTTCGACAATCTCGTCGAGTTGAGCTGGCGTTTGCAGTCTTATCGCAAAAAAATATATGTTTATTTACGACATCAAATAAGAAAGTTCTAAAATTATCAGTGTTTCTCTACGAAATGCATGTTATACTTATAAACCTTCCTCTTGAATCACTCTATGTATACAAAATCCCGTATCAAAATCTGTTGCGAAGTTTAACATATCTAACATACATACATAAAACTTAAAAAAAGGTGTAACTTTAAAATTTGACGGAATATTTTATATTATGTAGTGATGATTACGTGCGGCAGCCATTTTTTATATTTTTTGTTGTATTTTCGTCTGTAATAAATATACGTATAAATTGTATATTGACATATGATAAATTATCAAGTGGTTGCTCATAATCTTATGACTCATAGAAGTCCAAAAAGAATGGCGAGCGATTTTTCGGAATACACAGGACAATATTATTTTAATTTTTCATTAAAATTTTTCTTTAGATTTTTCATATAAACTTTTGTTTGATGTGTGTATCATTTGTTGACAGCAGTGTCCTCAAAGTGTTCAGTACGTAAATCACTTTACTGTGATACCAAACATATTATTTCAAATAACTTTGTTATCGGAACACCGTATACACTTTCGAACAGATTCAAAGCTCTAATAAAATATATCGATTACATAAAATTTATACTCTCTACACAAGGGAAGGGTACACAAAACAGGTGCTGTCTGCGGTTGGATTAAGATGAACATCTCAATGAAACATGACATTAAACATCAGCGTCAAGACTTTGTAATTCCAACCTTTGATGCGAATTAAGGCATAATAATTATTTTTCAAATTATTGTTGTACCATATATGAATGAACACATTATAGATAAAAAATAGTTTGGGACGTAGTCCACCACGTCCCAAGTCAGTCTTCCACAATTAACGTTTTAGACTTTTTATTCACAATATTTCGAATAGTAGATATTTTTGAACGAACGTAATGTTCACCTACTCAGACCGCAGATTCAACATCACCGGGAGGTCAAGCCGTTCATTTTCTGAGCGTCCGGCTGCACTGTTAGATCGGCTAATTATCTTCGACTTATCCATCTATAGATTAGACGCCCTCTAAGGCGGCACGGAATCCGTATGACATTGACAGAGATGTCTTGAGGGCTTCGAGTGACTATTGAGTTGAGAGCTGAGTTGGGAAGGCAAGCAAAGCAGACAAAGGGCATGTGACTGGTATATTATGCTGTGTGGACAGGAATCCATGCACTCGTCGACAAATGCGGTATACTGCATTAGAACTAGCGTGTGTGTGTTGTAGAGCACGTGCCTTAGATAAAGCAACCATAATGGAGTCGGGATCTTATTATCATAACAGACGTCACTTCTGGGCATAGGTCTCCCCAAAAAAGAAGGAATTTACCCATAATTGCCGCAATAGGCAATAGGCCCGCTCTGCTGAATTTGAGTTACACTGCTTCAGATAGATATACCGCCATCTGTCGGTACTGTTACTTTAGTCGGTTTTTGCAACACTTGGTATAGAGGAAGGTACTTTTCTACTCTGCCGGTAACACACGGCTAATCGATCGGGATCTATTTTTCGGTAAGAAATACCGAAAGAAGTGAGGTCAACAGGGTAATGTCATATCAATCTTATATTCGACTGAACCCACATGATTCGGATTTGATCTCCGAATTGACCATTCGTTATGGTAAACTAGTTAGACACACGAGTAATATGCGGACGTTCTGCGAAAATGTTGGTTTGATTTGTGTTCAACAAAGCGTTGCTAATGACCGACCTGCTACGAGGACAAAATTACCGAAAATATGTTTGTTTCGTTAATCTAATATGGCTACGATGGTTTCCCATTGTGATTTTATATAACTAGCTGACCTGCCAGACGTCTTCCTGTCTTAACTATGAATATAAATATCAAATCTAATTGGTATAATTAATAAAATACAAAGTAGGTAACATAATTCCAACTGATGAAGGGCGAATTCTGTCAATCGTGCCAACTCAAATTATATCAAATATGATTGGATGGGTAACACCAAATCCGATATTAAAGCGGATGAAGCCTCTATTTCTTAGATAACTCTCCGGAATTTCACCGGCGTATTTTTTTTTTCGTAAGAATATTATTCCATAATAATACGGGGATTAAGTACATATACATATATTGTTTGCTGGTAATTTAGCCTTTTATTAATTAAAGAATTTATAAAATTAGTCTAGTCGTTTTAGAGTTAACTTGTTACAAACTTACAACGTTTCTATTGGTGAAAGAAATTAAAAGAAGTTCTTTAATAGATTTTGAGTCTATTCATTACTAATAATTATTCATTACATTTTTTAAAAATAGAAAATATTTTTACCAAAAATATTATGTGAAAATGATGATAAATTTTAATACAGGCAAGTACATCATGTCCCACCTCATATTAAAAATACATAAAAAAACAAGTACTCTTGTATATTTCATAATATCACCATTAATCTAAAATTAGTAGTATCGCACAAATCAAAAACATTTTCTGATTATTATCGAACCGTCTTTATGCACTATTAAACAACGTATATAAACGGACGAAATAACAGAACAATTCAGATCATTCCAAATATTATAACGAGAATGTTTTTTAAATATATTTTGCTGTGTTGTGCTGTTGCAGTGACAAATGTGAGTTGATATACTTCTTTCAAAATGTTCCATTGGATTATCATTTTTTGACATTCAAATATTATTTATATCTTAAGGATGTACTTTTGTAAGATGCGCTTATAAACTAAGATACACTTTCCACTCGTCTTCTAAGTATATATATATATATATATATATATATATAGTTAGTCTCGTGTATATATGTATGTATATATGTATATATATATACATATAACACATAGTGTACATTACTTAATTTTGGAGCGTTTTTTATGATGAACTGTGATTTTAAATAAATATTTTTTCTTGTTGTTTGCATGCTGTGTTAATCTATAAATGATTGTACATTTAGACTTAATATTTAGATCTAAACGATGATGTATTGATAAATGTATCAATCGTAGGTGATCCATTTTAATAAAATAAATAAATACACATGACATGGAAAGACTAATATGAACCGACTGCATTAATTCTTTCACAAATTTAGACGAGTCCGTTAGCGCATTCGACAGTCTCCCTATCTTTTCCGCCATAGGTCCGATTTCCATCACAACAAACATTTATGTACTGAACATTTCTGTCTGTTCTGTCTCCATTATTTTGTTGTCTGATATCCGTAACACAAATGAACGGTCCTAAATTCACGCTAGTGAACTTTTGTCATATTACTAGTGCAGTGAGGTGCTGGCAGAGTGGAATCATATGTCCTCCTGTACCAGGTATAGTAACCAGACTGAGAAACCGACACCAAGAGATTTATCCGTATCCATCCGAAACAATGTAGAATGGGAAATGCTAATTTTTTTTTATTTTACTTCTTAATTCCTAAATTAGGCATTAGAATTGTATCTAAACGTTGCATATATATTGCATATTTCCGCCGTGTTATATACTATTAGGTGTCGTAAGAGGCAACTTGGTACTTAAGTGCCAACTGATGGCGATATATCCATCCGACACAGGGATAGGCAGCAGCATCCCCATCGCAAAAGCTGCGCCCTGCGAATACCAACACGCTTGCCCAGCGCGGCAATTATAGGCAAAATTCTCTCTTCCTTGGGAAGGCTTATGTCCAACGGTGGACTTTCAATCTCTAATATGATGATGTTGTAGCATATTTTAGTTGAAAAAACATATTTTCAGGCATCTCGGACGCCAGCAGAGATAAAACATTGGCTACTGAGCAAGTCTCTGAATTGCGCCAGAGACAACTTCCTTAGCTCCAAGGAAATTCAAATGCTCCTGAACCATGAACTACCGGGAACGCAGACCTCCAAGTGTTTCATAGCTTGCTTGTTCAAAAATGTGGAATGGGTAAGTTTTTAAACTTTCAATAATTTCTCATCTTGTCATCCAAACAAGCATTATCATGCCTAAATTACAATGCAATGGAAAAACCACCAGGGTTCTGAAATTACACATTTATCATTGATTTTTTTTAATAGACAGTTCGACAAACAGCAGTCCACGTGATACGAGTAGTAAGAGTCACTGCAACCAATAGACGCTCGTTATTATCTATCACAAGGATATCACTAAACTAAAAAATAAAATAAAGTTTAAAAAAGCTAATTTTAAAAATACATCAAACTAAAAAGTATATAAAATACTTCAAATTGAAAATAATGATGAACAAAAAATACTACCACTGTGATGAACAAAGCGTGGGGTGCGTTGTGCCATATTTTTTGTTGTGCCGTAGAGCTGGTAACCAGCAATTTTTTTAGAATACTTCATCATTTTTTCACTTTTAAAAGCGTGTTATTCTGTTTTTTTTAACTTTATTTCTGGACTGAACTGCTCATACTGAATTGCCGCGAGTATAAGTATGAAATTTAATGTCACCTTAAAGGTCCTGCTTGTATCAAGCTGACTCGAAAAGCGTTTTACGCGTACATACGTTAAAAGGTAATGTAGATTATAGAATGACGTATTGTAGCATGTGCCTCATTCCCTCTCTCTTTCACTTGCAAACAGTAAGGTGAATTCGCTAAATAAAATGACGGACCCGATGGCGCAGATGGCAGTGATCCTAACTTGAGTGCCAAGGTTCAATTCCCACCCAGAGCAAATATTTATATAATGATATTTATTTTTGTTCTGTGTCTGGGTGTCAAATATATGTCTTTAATTAGTATATTTGAGATTCCTCTGTTGTTTGATGTCCTCAACAAAAGTGCTTTAAGCGACTTACCACAGAGTCAGGTTAATTTATGAGAAGATGTGGGAATTTATATATAAGAAAAACAAAACAATATGAAGAACTTAGTAGTAGTCTTCATAATATTGAGCAGCGCTTAAGCCCTTGCATCCACACCAAAGTTTCTTCTTGTGGAGCAAAGATTTCAAATGTTATTGAGCAATTTCCGATAACAAAACAAAGATAACATGCAGTCTACGTAAGGTACGGGCAAGGCAGAATATTACCTCCCACTGTACCAGGTGTCGTAAGAGACGACTAAGGTACCCGAACCTACAGATGACTGTATATACATCCGAAATAAAATAGCTCAAACCCACAGAGCGGGGATGGGCAGCAGTATGTCCATTGTAAAACTACATTCCTCTTGAATCACACTTATTTATCAAATTTATTTATTAATCAAGAGGAAGGTAGCTTCGCGACGGAAATGCTACTGCCCATTCCCGCTCTGTTGCATTGAAGCTACGATGTTTCGGGTGGATGTACTGTCATCTGTCGATTCCGGTATCTCAGTCGCCTCTTAGGACACCTAGTACCGAGGGTGTACCCACCACAGAAATTTATGTGTGTGCGAAGCCGGGGCGGATAGCTTGTATATATATATATAAGAGAAAAGTCTGTATCTAACTTATGTTTTTATTCAAGATGAATGAGAAAGGAGAATTTGATCTGGAAAAGACCAAAGCCATGGTGACCAAAGACTACGACGACAATCCAACACACCTGGAAAATGCCAACAAGTTGTTTGATATTTGCAAAAAAGGTAAACATTCCTATCGTTAAAAAGAACTTCAGGTTAAACCAATCCTTACCCTTATTTCCTTAATAATATTATCAACTCGACAGTTTGTGAGTATGAATAGATGTATGGATGTATGTATGTTACTGTTTCACACCGGAACAGATCTATTAGTAATTTGGCATAGAGGTTATCGATTGTCTAGAATAATAACAAATTGACTTCTTTTTATCTCTAAAACGTGTTCCCGTGGGATAGACTTATTATTTTTCTCTATGCACTCGGCACGACTTTTTCACTCAGGTTATGTCAGTGAGCGAAATATAAGTATTTTCTTTCTTTCTCTAGTGCGATAAAGTTCTCGCGGAATAAGTCCCTGGCAGAACGCTATTCGAAGATAAATAAACAAAATTAGTTTTTATATAACATTTTAAATGTTACAGTAAACGAAGAAACCGTATCTGATGGAACCAAGGGTTGTGAGAGGGCGAACAGTTTAGCACAATGCATGATCGAGAACGCGCCAAAGGTAAAGCTCTATTCTTATCTAGATTTTCCCAAACTGTTGCACATTTAAACCTCTCTAACGTGGAATGGTAAGTTCTATAGAATCAAGATTTGTAAGCATTAATGTTTTGCTACTTTAGAATTTTTTTGCATTTAGGTAAGGTATTTTTTAGTAAGCACAAATATTGTTAGACTATATAATTTTAATAGAAATTGTAAATACAAATAACTGAGGCATTTTTGTTAATAATTATAGCAAGATTTCTTAATTACCTACTTTCCTAAAACAATTTAATATTTTTATAAATTGAATATGAACTTCAGGAACATTTCCTTTCTTAAGCCGTTTCTGTAAAGGCTTAAATCGGAATGTTTTCCTAAACGTAGATTAATTTAAATTTTTAAATAAGCCGCGCTGGGCAAACGTGTTAGCAATCGCAGAGCGGACCTCTTGCGACGGGGATGCTGATGCCCATACCGGCCTGTGCATTTGAACTGCCCTGCGTTGAATGGATATACCGCCGTCTTTCAGTTTTGGTACCTCAGTCGCCTCTAACGACATCTGATACAGGGGAAGTACTTACTATTCTACTCTACCGGCACCCCACTTTTGTGTTTTCGTGGTAACATTTGTGCTTACTTTTAAAATACCTTATATCGAACGCTATGCTATCACGAGTTTAGACAACAAGTTAGATGTGGTACGTATTTCTACTTGCTCCTGCATATTACAAAGAGCAGGATTAACTAGATCAACTGTCAAAAAAATATTTATGATTGATTTTTAAAAAGATCGCGTACCAAGAATAGCACCAATTTAATGTACCATTACATTGATAAATAAGTGCAATTTTTTTAACATGTAACATATTCCAGGAATAATTAAATGGGGTCGTTAAGAGTAATATTATCAACTAAGTATCAATTTCAAGTTATAGGTCTAACAATCTATAAATGGTTGAATCAGGTTTAACAACTGTTATTATGTCTGCCTATACCTCATTCTTATTAGGAATTATAATCTAGAAATAAATTATCAAGCTTTGTTTGCTAAAGCATAATAATATACTTCACGACAAAGTTAGGGAATATTTATTTATTTAGTATAGGTTCACTTGCAGGTTTCTGTCATACATACCAATATTCATAATTAAATGTATATATTATGTATAAATGTATATTATATATATATATTTATATATATACATATATTAAATCTCTTTAGCCGATTATGATATTTTATGTAGAGGCTGAGAATGGCCATATGAATATATACATACATTTAAGCGTTCACCACTGATTTTGCTCGATACCATTACGCGTTTTTTTTTCAAAAATCCTGAATTTTAAAAAATCCTTTCTCAGTGCAAGCGCAAGACATGAACCGGTGTGTATGCCTATCTCTCTCGCTCTGTCTCTCTCGCTCTTAGGCGGGCTAACTGTGCTC